>CAUYSK010016413.1:0-54607 GCA_963575035.1 Avahi laniger | reverse complement strand
CATGTACTCTAAAGAATATGTTCAGCAAATAAAAAGTTCAACTAAACCATTTCATAAATTTTAGCAGAACTAGCTATAATATAAATTCATTAAACATTTAATTCCTAATAATTTGGTTCTTAATATTTAAGAAGAGCTTTGGGGATGATTTCTTTACTCTAGTTCTGTCCCAGGTAGTTTGAGTGAACACTTGTCTTTTTTTTTTTTGAGACAGAGTCTCACTCTTTTGCCCGGGCTAGAGTGCGGTGGCATCAGCCTAGCTCACAGCAACCTCAAATTGCTGGGCTCAAGAGATCCTCCTGCCTCAGCCTCCCAAGTAGCTGGGACTACAGGCATGCGTCCCCATGCCCGGCTAATTATTTCTATATATTTTTAGCTGTCCAATTAATTTCTTTCTATTTTTGGTAGAGACGGGGTCTCGCTCTTGCTCAGGCTGGTGAGAAGCCGCTGTTTTGAATAAACCTCTAAACTTGTTTCCTCATATACAAAAGGTGTTATCCTACATCACAGCCTGACAAAGTTACAAAGCTCAATTACCAAATGCATGTGTGCTGGATTATCTGTCATTGACTACATATCACTGCCTCTCCTTTTAAGGTCTTCCTTGCATGACAAAGAAAAAGAAAGTAACTACACCTCCAGATTCCCCTCTGGAAGAAGTTGTAGGGAGACACTTGGGCAGAGAAGCAGCTTCCAAGTGAGTAGTTTCTTCAGAACCACCCACTTTGGTGCAACCAACTTAGAGAGTTCTTAAGATTTTCACTGACTTCTGAGAAAACAATTTCCATGCTTCAGGCTGAAATAATCAATGACAGCTTCCCTAACTTCACTCCCTGAGCCTTTCCAAAAGTTAGTCTAAGCCTTTAATTTCCTGTGTTCAAACCCTCATACTTTGGTTTTCAGAACCAAACACTGATTGACTGATACATGTGAAAATACTCTATAAACTGAAAAAAATATATAAAAATATAATATTAGTATTTCTATTCCCACTGATAGGAAATTTTAATTGAAGTTACTTTCTGGTAATCAGTATCTTTTTAGACAAATGAATACATCCAAAATTAAGCTTCCCTCTACAAATCAATAAAATAAAACTTTTCCTTGTTATAAAAATCAGCTCTCAACTTCATTTCTACAAGTAATCATTCACTGAATCAACACATGTTTAATAAGCAAGGCATTATGGTAGTTACCAAGAGATTCCCATACAAAAGTTTACAATATCTGAGAATAACAAAAATAAAATATTCATAATATATAATATAACTGTTACAAATCAGGAACCACATGCAATGCGTCAGCAAATAGATGGATTAAATTTGACTTGGGGAAGAAAAAGTAAAATCAAAAATGGATTTAAGGAAGAGGAGAATTAAAAGTTAAATAGAACTTGAAAGTAAAGGGTAGGAAGAATTCTCAAAGTAGAGATGATGGCAAGAAATTGAAAGAAAGAACATGCTAAAAGAAACAAAGCTTGCAACTCTGGGGCATGTATGGACAACAAAGGTATGTAAGAGCGGTTTATACATGGAATGTGTAAAAAGGAGAGGAGACTGATGCCAAATAATACAACGCCAGAAAAGCTAAACCTTTAGACTTCACTGCTATCATCCAACTTCAGACTCAGAGAGAGAACTATAACATTTTGTGCCTACATGACAAA
The DNA here is from genome assembly GCA_963575035.1 of Avahi laniger. Classification (NCBI taxonomy): domain Eukaryota; kingdom Metazoa; phylum Chordata; class Mammalia; order Primates; family Indriidae; genus Avahi; species Avahi laniger. Next base: position 52,941 of record CAUYSK010016413.1, on the reverse strand, counting down.
ATCAGGCTGCTAACCTGCCTCCCCAATTAGAGCCTAAGAGTATGCAGAACTAGAGAAAAGAAATCAATCTTCCTAAAATTCTGTTTGTATCCTTTTTTATCCTAACACTCTCCTGTTTGAAAAACCTTCAATAATTTCTGAATGCACTCAAGTCCCTCAATACTGTGGTCCCCATCCTATTAAACTGTATTTTCTGCCATTGTCCAAAATGGACAACTTTCTCCAAATAAACTGTTCTCTGTATTGACCCCTGAGCAAGGCTGGAAAATGCAAGTGGAGTGACACTGTGAATTAGTCTGCCCAGCCTGCCATAAGAAACACCATACACTGGATAGCTTAAACAACAGAAATTTATTTTCTCATAGTTTGGAGGCTAGAAGTATAAGATCAAAGTGCCAGTCAATTTGGTTCTTGGTGAAGACTCTCTTCCTGTCTTATAGAAGGCCTTTCCTCTTAGCACGCAGAGAGAAGGATCTCTCTCTTTCTCTTCTGATAAGGGCACCAGCCCTATCAGATTAGGACCCCAACATTATAACTTCATTTAACCTTAATTACTCCCATTTGCCCAATCTCCATATACAGCCACAATGGGAGTCGGAGCTTCAACATATGAATTTTGAGAGGGACACAAATACTCACTTCATAACGCACCACGTTATTTCTGAGGCTAGATCTAAAGAGATTTTTCAGCTTCCGCTCTTACCCTCTTGAAATACTCCCACCATCGTATAAAAAAGCTCAGCCTGGCTTACTGGAGAATAAGAAGCCACATACACCTCAGCCACCAGCCTGCATCAAATACCAGATATATGAGTGGGGCCACATTGGACAATCCAGTTCCAATCCAGCTGTCAGATGACTACAATTGCATGAGTAACCTCAGGTGAGGTAAGCAGAATTGCCAACTGAGCTCAGTCTAAATTGTACAATTGTGAGAAAATAAATGATTGTTGTTTTACATCACTAAATTTGGGAATAGTTTGTTACGAAGCAATAAATACCTGATAAGACATACCTTCTTGTTCTGCTTTTTGACCTAGACCTCTGAACTCTATAGGATTTCCCTCGACCTCTTGAACGACTTCGACTTCGTTTTCTTCTAGAGCCATAAGAAGAGCTACTGCTTGATCGATGTCTGCGTCTGAAATAAAATACAATCAAAGATAACTACTATAAAAACTTTTTGTTATGGGCTTTAAGGAGAAACCTAGATCCTAAAGAATCATCTCATTTTTACTATGTTCTTGCTCTTTCCCTAATGCAAATAGAAATAAATTAAAATCTTATTTCTCTTGAACAGTCAGACAACTGATTCATAATTTAGTGATTGGATCAGCTACTAATTAAGGCATTATGAATCTTACAGTCTTTCCAAATATCATCAGATAATATGGTATGAGAACTACAGCGGTTTATATCTACTTGCCTACAAAGAATAGACAAAGGTTAAGAACACTAGACCCATCGACTGGGCCTGGTGAAAAAAGCCTCTGGGTTGGGATTTAACACTCATAAATATATGACTATTAAAAGAAAAATGTTTTATCCAGCAAAATTTTAAAAATATAACTATAAAGAATGTTACCCTCATTACTGAATAAATAAAAATTATAAAAATCACCTTCTGTCATAAGAATGTGAACGAGGCTGAAGATCTCTGGACCAAGACCTTGACTTTGATCTTGACTTCCTTCCACCTTTCTTTCGGCTGTATGTTCTACCATCTGAAGAACTGCTGGATGATGACCGTCTATGGTGTTTCTTTTTTCTCTTGCTTCTGCTTTCTTCTTCAGTATCTGATGACCGGCGTCCCATTTCTTTAAGCTTAAGTTCAAAGAAAATTATTTTGAACATAGCAGCACAATGGATGAAATTCAATATACTAATTTTTATAAAACTTTGTAAAAATTTAAAAAGCCTTATTTAAAGTAAAATTTTTAATCTTACTGGCTTCTTGACATGTAAACAGTTTTTATACCAATTTTCTGATATTTTAAGCTGCATTTATCATTAATTATATATTTAGTAATTGACCACTTATTCCTTTATTCTCACATTTCCTGAAGACAAAAGATATTTTACTATCTCACAGCTACATTTTTCTAACAGAAAATTCTAAATTTTAAATGGATAAGACCTCATTAGTCATCAACAAATTAGTCATTATAGTGCATGAAACAATGCACTATAATCATTTCACTTGTGAAATTTAGGGAAGAAATGTTAACTAAAGTACTAAAGTTGATAAGGGTATTGTGAAGTCAGTCAACTCTTAACACACTGCTACTACCTATGTAAAGTGGTAGTATGATCCTTTTAGAAAGCAATTAAGCAATTATTTAAAGAAAGAGCCATAAAAATGTTGATCCTTTTTTGACAGAGCAATCCTACTCAGGAATGTATCTGAAAAAATTTTTAAAGAGGGACATATTCATGTAGATATTCATTATAGCATTATTACAACTGTACCCACTGAGACTATAATTTAAGAAAATATGTATATGTGAATAAGAATAAAAATAAAATTGATAATATTTAATCAATGAAATATAATTTTTCATAATATAAAATATATTTTTTCCTTTTTTAAACTATTTCTATATAGTTATGGTAGCATTTTTGTCTTTAGCATACAAAGGGAATAAAGAGAAATAGAACCAAAGATTTTTATATTTACAGATTAATTTATATGATGAGGAGCTTAGTTGCCCTAAAGTTAATTTTTAGATTTTCATATGCAATACTTTTTCAATTAAAATAGTTATTAGCTATCTTTCAAAGTCATATAAAAACAGGATCCATTCTATGTAAAGGTTTAGATGAGATAAATAAAAACTCACGCCTTCTTTAATATTTATTCAAAATAAGTTAAATGTCATTAGTATAAACAAATTAATATGTTAAATTACTGCTTTGCTTTCAGAATCATCAGGTAAGCCAGTCACTCCTTGATTTCAGTGTCAATACCAGTTGAAAAATTTTTGTTAGGACTCAATTCGAAACTTTAAGCTATCTACCTAAAGCCAGAATTAAAGACTTTAAATGTATCTCTGAACCTCCAAGTTATTCACATGTCTAACATTCTACAATTTAACAAAACATTGGGATGACTTTGTTCTGAAACATTCAGCAAATCACTGACATATCTAAGCCAATTTCCTCATTGAAAAATGAAACTACAATGAATCCAAGAACATCATAATCCTCTCCAGTTTTAAATTAATATGATTATGAAAGTATATATATATACACTATCTCTATATATGTACATACTTACATATTTAAAGTATACATGTACATACATATATATTAAAATATGTGTATATAATATCCAATTATATATTATATATACATATATCCATTATATATTTGTGTATGTATATATCTACATATTCATGTATATGTGTATGTATATTGTGTATATATATTTATATATGTCTATTAACAAATACGTACACAGACTGGGTACAGTGTCTCATGTCTAACACTTTAGAAAGCAGAGTCAGGACAACTGCTTGAGACCAGGAGTTTCAGACCAACCTGAGCAACATTGCAAGACTTCTATCTCTACAAAAAAAAAAAAAAATAGCTGGGCCTGGCTCCTATAGGCCCTATAGTCCCAGCTATTCAGGAAGCTGAGGCAGAAGGATCACTTGAGGCCAGGAGTTTGACGTTACAGTGAGCTATGATAATGCCACTGCACTCTAGTCCCAGCAACAGAGGCCTTGTCTCAAAGAAATAAAAAATAAACGCCTATGCACACAATTTAATGATAATGATAATCTAAGTTCTCTTATTTCCTTGTTTTTTCTTCCTTTCTTGTTTTCACCATTAAGAACTTCAGAATGTTCTTTACCCACAAATGACCATTTAAATTGAGTTTTTATTACCTTCTCATATCTTGTTTAAAAAATACTAAAATAATATTAAAGAAATAAAAAATATAAATTCACAAAGATAAGACTAAAAGAAAAAACAACAGGAACAGTAGACATGTCAAGAAATTTTTAGCAAATGAAAAACACACGGATGATTTAGAGCTAAGAAAAAGTAACACCAAGCCATTGCAGAGACTTATAACAACAACCAAAAAAAAGACAATTCACATAACAAAAAATCAGAAAAGATCAGGCATTTGAGACACAAAATACCAGAGCAGGTACAAGGAGGCATGAAACTATTAATAACATGGCAATTGGCTGAATTTCTGTAGAAGGGGTTAGTTTCCCTGGTTCCCTCTCCCATTCTATCCAGCCAGGTGATTACTCTTCCCCAATCCCAACAAGAGAGGAGGTTTACTTTGGGAGGGAAAAAAATGAATCAAAGAAGCCACCAGGTCCAAGGTGACAGTAAAAAAGGGCAAAGAGATGCCAAACTAAAAGTTAAAGAGATGAAATGAAAGTCTACAATCCATAGCCCTCTGCGTGCTTGGATCCAAGAATCCTGAAGTCAGTGTATACATATCATAGGAAGGAAATTAGAGGAGTCATGAGTCTCTGCAAAAACTGAACAGTACCTACGAAAAGATATATAAGTAGTTGAGGGTCCTTCCAAGAAAAGGCCAGGCTCCCACCTAATCACCTTATAATAAAGCCCACCAGTTGACAAGCTCAAACTTCAAACACAGCAAACTTTTCTCTGTTAACTTTCTTCTGTTATCGTTTTAGTGAATAAACAACAAAAGATAACTAAACATGTGATGAAAGCCTTCATCATAAAAGACAAAAACCAAAACAGAAAGAAAAAAAAAGCAACTCATAGTAAACCAAGATGGAAAAAAAACTTCAAGAACAAAAATCACAGTTAATGTCCTCAAACATATGATGATCCAGCAAACAAGAAGAGGAGGAACATTCAGAGAATACGAGAGAGAGTTTGAAATTTAAATGAATGATAAACAATTTTTTAAAAACACAGTAAAGTTTGGAAAAGAAGGTTAAAGGCATCACAGAGAGTTGAAAGAAAAAGAGACAAAGATTAAAAAAAATAGGTAAAAAAGGATCAATCCAGGATGTCCAACATCCAATTGATATGCATTCCATTAAAAAGGAATACAGAAAGGAGATGAAGGAAAATTATCCAAAAAAATAAATCAAAAGAATTTCCAGAATTGAAAGAAATGAATTGCTCTAAGTCTCCAAGACAACGAATTTTGTAAAAAGATTTATACCAGGCATATCTCATAAAAAAAAAATTCAGACACCAGGAATATAGAGAAGATCCTAGAAATTTCTAAAGAAAAAAAGATGGGGGAAACAATTAGAAGCATAGCGGTTTTCATAACACAGAAAACAATGGAGACTCACTTTCAAAATTCTGAAAGAAAATGGTTTTCAACCTAGAATCTACATCCAGCCAAATCATCGCTCTAGTATGAGATTAGAAAAAAGACACTGGCCAGGCAGTGGCTCACGCCTGTAATCCTAGCACTCTGGGAGGCCAAGGCAGCTGGATTGCTTGAGGTCAGGAGTTCAAGACCCGTCTGAGCAAGAGCAAGACCCCGTCTCTACTAAAAATAGAAAGAAATTAGCAGGACAACTAAAAATATATAAAACAAATTAGCCGGGCATGGTGGCACATGCCTGTAATCCCAGCTACTCAGGAGGCTGAGGCAGGATTGCTTGAGCCCAGGAGCATGAGGTTGCTGTGAGCTAGGCTGATGCCTTGGCATTCTAGCCTGGGCAACAGAGTAAGACTCTGTCACAAAAAAAAAAAAAAAAAGTAAAGAAAAAAGACATTTTCAGACACTCAAGGTCTCAAAATTACACCTCACACTCCCCCTTTTTTAGGAAGGGGGGTTTTTGGTTTATTCTCTCCTTTCCACCAAAAGGAGAGAATAAACCAACAAAGATGACCCAGATTCAAAATATAACCCTGAAGATAGTTAAAACATCCCAGACTGATAACAGAACTAGGTATATGGGATACATCAGTAAAAGAAATGAAAATCCTTGCCCTCATGGAGCTTACATTCTAGTGTACCAGCAATTCTCAAAATGAGTCTGTAGACCCTTGGGGGTCTAGGACCTTTTCTGGAGATCCAAGAGGTCAAAAACTATTTTCATTAAAATACTAAAACATTATTTACCTTTTTCACTGTGTTGACTTTTGCACTGATGGTGTAAAAGTAATGGTGTACAAAACTGCTGGCCCTTTAGCACTAATCAAGGCAGAGGCATCAAAATTTGCTGGAAGTCATTGCATTCTTCACTGCCACATAGTCACAGTTTTGTTTTTTTTAAAGGCAATTTCAGCTAAGAATGTCCCTGATAAAGTCATAAAAATCAATAATTTCAGTCCAGGTGCAGCGGCTCAGGCCTGTAATCCTAGCACTCTGGGAAGCGAGGCAGGAGGATTGCTTGAGGCCAGGAGTTTGAGACCAGCCTGAGCAAGAGTGAGATCCCATCTCTACAAAAAATAGAAAAATGAACCAGACATGGTGGCATGCACCTGTTGTCCCAGCTAATCAGGAGGCTCAGGCAGGAGGATCTCTTGAGCTCTGGAGTTTCTGGCTGTAGTGAGCTATGATAATGCCACTGCACTCTAGCCCAAGTGACAGAGCAAGATCCTGTCTCAAAAAAAAAAAAAAAAAACGGGCGAGGTGGCTCATGCCTATAATCCCAGCTATCTGGGAGGCCAAGGATTGCTGTGAGCTAGGATGACATCACTGCACTCTACTGGGCAACAGAGAGAGACTCTTTCAAAAGGAAAAAAATAAAATAATCCACTTAAAAAAAAACACACATTAATTTTATTAAATTTCAACCCTTCTTTCTAGTATTCTACATTATGAAAGAGGAAATATACATAACTCCTGCAATGTATCAAAGAATAACAGTTACCTCCACAAAAAAGCATTTATGCAACTTAATTGCAAGTTAAACTAGCAGCTTTTATTACCAAACACTATTTTCACATTAAAGAACTGACAAACTATGATTATGCAGGCTTAAGTATTTGGCAGACCTTTTCTCAAAATTCAATAAAGGGAGCTTTTCACTTCAAGGAAAAACTGACAGTATTTGTTGCCAATGATAAAATTCAAGCTCTCAAGCAAAAATTTGAATGTTGGATAACTTCTATCTGCCACCATGAGATTCACAATTCCCAGTACTTAAAAACTTCTCTTATGAGAGTAGTAGTGATATTAGCAAATGTGAAATTTTGATATATGATGATAGGTGTCAAGATTTGAAAGATATGCCTAACTCAGTGAGCCAATATAATCATATCTCACTGCAACCTCAAACTCCTGGATATGATCCTCTTGCCTCAGCCTCCTGAGTAGCTGGCACTACAGGCGCATGCCATCATGCCCCACTAATTATTTTTTTAGAGATAGGGTCTTGCTATGTTGCTCAAGATGGTCTTGAACTCCCGGCCTCAAGCAATCATCCCACCTTAGCCTCCCAAAATGCTGGGATCACAGGCATGAGTCACCGTGTCGGGCCTGAGCACAGACTTTTAAGAGTCCCACAAGCTAACAATTTTCAGTCCATCTGTAAGTGGAAGAGACAAGGCAGGAAAAGAACTCCTACACCACTTGGTTTTCTGTTCTCCCTCTACTTATTCCCGGTTGTAGCCTAATGGTTGCAAATCTCACCCAACTGCTCCCACTACAGAATTGATGCCATGGTAGGTAATGAATACAGTAGAACATTAATTTACAAAAACATCTTATTGTAAAGCTCAGGTAGCTGATTGACGATGTGAAGCCAAGATATGGTCATTCAAGAAAGGAGAACTCATAAGCATACACAAGTAGTTCCTTTGTCGAGTCATTAATAAGGTACAAGAAGCAGATATTATCATTTTCAGAAAATAAGCAGTAAGTTTGGCAGAACAAAGATTCCTAGACGATATGACAGTTTGTAATTACTTGCCCACTACTCATTCATTGGTATATTAAACTATAATCTTTTTGATTCTGGATACATGGCCCCCCCAAAAAGTAAAAAGAACAGTCATTTCAATGGGAAATCCAACTCAAAGAGATAAAGTAAAAACAGGGTGAACACTATTTATCATATGAAGAAATCCACAAACAATTACAGAACTATGCAAAAATAGTAAAAAAACAAAAGTAAAATTTGAGCATAACAAAACAAAACTCAAAAGAGATAAAGAATTCTGTCAAAACACTCCTCCCATCACAACAAAAAATTTGTAGGCTAGTATGTCTTTTTTAAAAAAACATTATCAATCAGGAATTTCTCCCCAATAGTTTGAAAATGAAAGCAGAAAATACACCTATATAACAACCCTATTACAGAAGTTTTCCAATTCATAGCAAACACAACTGTGTGTCCTAAGACTGGCTCAGTTTGCAGGGCCAATTAATAGAAAGGTGCCAGCTGCCTTTGTCTTTTTCAGACATTTTTAGCCCTCTTATTGAACAAAATACAGAAATAAAGTGCTATCACTTAGCAAGAAATCTTCTTTACCTGCAAAGCCAAGTGAACACATATAGACTCTTAAGGCTAGAGAAGCCCTCAAAGAATATCTAGTTTCCCCACAAGGCTGCACCTGTCACATCTGCTCCAATCCTTAAAACTGAGAACTCTGCATATCTACTTTACTTACACTTTTTACATTTAGGTTCAAAGATGATAATTCAAATACTTTTTTGTGACAAAACATTCGAATTTATTTAACTACCTACTACCTAGTTAGTTGAAACACAATTGGGTTACTGCTAATTCTGAAAATGCAAAAAAAAAAAAAAAATGGGAGGTGGTTTCCACTGTGCATTTAAAAAGATAAACTCTAAGAGAAATTTAATAAGATTATCATAAAGTCAAGCAATTCACGTACGGTGCTTTATAACCTCTCACAAAAGTAAAACAGTTATATGCTATTGGTCACATGGCCACGAGTCCAGAATTCAAGGGAATATATAGAATACTTGAGGCGAATATAATTATATTTCAAGACAGGTATGTCTATTTCACCACACACTGTCTCTCCTCTCAGCAAGCCAGTGTGAGCCAGGAAGAGAAGGGTCGGGCGGAGCCAGAAGGGGCGGTGGATCTTAAGATAGAAACATCAGAGAGAGGGGGACAGAGTGCACCGGGATGCAGCCTCCCTCTTGGTCCACCCTTATCTAAAGCTAGTGAGGACGCGCCAGGCTTATACAGCCAGATGAGCCAAAAACCCAAAAGCTGTGAAGGAGGACAAGGGACTGGGGGCGGGGTGAGGCATCGGCTAACTCTCCCACACCACCTCAAGGCAGAGGGCCAAGCTTGAGGCCTGCGGCCGCCCACCATGCTACGACCCTGGGCCTTGACCCAGAGAGTCCAGAACCGCCAGATGCGGGGCGCATGCGCAGAGTGCAGGCCGCGCGCAGCAGGGCCACCGCCCACCCCTCTGCCGACTCCCTGCCACAGACTAGGCAAGGCCCACGCCGTCTCACGCCGGAGCAGGGCCTCGGAGCCCTACAGCCATGGGTGCCGCCCCCCAGGCCCTGAACGCGGGAATCACCTGGGTCCGGACCTTCGGGCTTACACCTCCAGATGACGTGCTAGCGCCGAAAATCTCAAAACGTTTCTTCAGATCAGCACGCCGCCAGTGTCCACCGAACTTGCTACAGTTTAAGCTCAGCGCCTTCCTGGTTCCAGTGCCAGGCAGCGGCAGCCGAGCTATCGAGTGCATCGATGGAGGCTGCCAGGCGATAGGAATGCCGAGGAAGTAGATTGTCATGCCGCCAATTTTTTGTTTGGCGTTTGTTTTGCGTGCTTGTTTAATTTGATTTTCTTGTTCCCAAAAAGCAATAAAGGTGGGACTGGAGGATGTTATTTCCTTAGTAATCTTCGTTATCGTCACGTATAATCAGCAAACAAATCTGCCTTGTAGGAAGTTATGGTTAAGACACCCACACATAGCAAAATTGGTTAGCTCATGCTGGAGGAGGGGGAAACTCGCCCAACAATAATAAATCATGGGATTGCGTCTGTATAGAGTCGTGTGTGATTAAATTCTAATGATTTATATGCAAAAATGCATTAAAATTCGGTGTTTCTTCTGCCCTGAAGGTGAAGGCACTCAGGTTGGGTACAAATTAGTTTCTCAGATTAAAGTAACTGGTTGGAAGAGGAATAGGAGAAAGCTGCCAAGGTGGGAATAGGTTTCTTCTGAAAGAGAAATCAAATTTACAGAGTTTTTTGTTTCAATTAATAGAAATTAAAGAGATTCTGCATTTTCTGTAAGTCATTCTACATTATTTATTTTTCCTTGCATGAAAATTATTTTTTCCTTATTTACTGTAAGTAAGCAAAGCTAAGGAGGTAAATGAACTCTTGGGGTTGATATGGGTGACTGCGAACCAACTCATTCACAACTGCTAGATAACCAAACAGCAGTTTTCTGCAGACATTTTACATGGTGAAAATCACCTGCACAATATATTTTTCATAAATAATTGTGCCTTAACTAGACAGTTTTGAGAGACCTTTTTAAAACTTAACAACAACACTACATGTTTATTTTTAAAATTCAATTTTAAACAATTCAAGAGCTGGGGGAATCCTTGGGGTCTAGAATTTTATTGGACCCTGTCCTCAGGCTGTCAGCTGAGCTTTTCCCTCAATGCTTTTTACCAAAACTGTATTTTGAAATGTCCTATTTCTGGGAAATATTTGCTGTTTAATGAAACAACATTGTTAGAACTTTGTGAGCATTTACTAGTACATGATTTTAAAACTTTATATTTTTAAAATTAAACTTAGGCAAGTGGGAACCCATGGTCAGGCACTAAGGATTTCTCATAGTTCCATCTGATATCAGTGCTGGTATACCTAAATATACAATGAGTCAATAAGCTGAGATCATGGGAAAATTTATTGGTTTGAATTACACAGCAATTGTGTCCGAGATTTCCCTGATTATCTTTAAAGTGGTTATTTTTCCCTCGAGCTCTTTAAATATGAGTTCAGACCTAAAAATCATGTACTTGAAAGAGCAAAGAAATAGCTGATGGGACTCCTGATCAGATTTCTAATAGTGGTTATTTGGGGGCCGTTTGTGAATATGTGTTTAACACCTCAGTTTGAGAGCTCTTTGAACACCATATTCATTCATTCTGCTAAATAATCTTGAAAACGGATTTTCATAAAGGACTAAAGTTTTATGATTATTCCCCTCTGATAATATCAGAATTACAGTGGTTACATATAGTGAAATCATATTTGTTTCTAAATTCACGTAACTTTGGAAAGTTTGAGTATTTGAGTCTCTTTTGTGGTGTAATAAAACCAAAGCAAGTACTCATACAATTCATTAATACCTAAAATCTACTGCTTTTAAGTTTATTGAAAACTTAAAGTTCTTAACTCTTCTAAATGAAGCAAAAAATGAAATGTTTTAAGAAGATAACTTTAAGATAACTTCGGAGTACAAGAGAACAAAAGACAAAGCAACATTTCTAAAAAGCATAATTTCCATCCTTAAATTCACCAAATGTGAACATTTTTAATCTGAGGTGTACTGTAGTATAACAGAAAGTTATATACAGCTTCTATTTACATATATTTGAGAAACCATTAATATATCAAGTTACTATTATGTTCTCTTTTTACAAAAGTTTCAGGTTATTTTGATGAAACTTCTTAAATTATCTAACTTTGTTTTGATGTCTTAACCAATGAGTGGAAGATCTACATAATTAATGTCCTGTAATTGCTTTTATTTTTACTAAGAGTGTTAGATCCAGGGTAATGAACAAGTTACCTTTAACATCGGAAAGCCTGCGTTAATATTCAGAGCACTCAAAAATGTTCCCAAAGCCACACTTAAAGAGGCATATCTCTTTATACACTCAAATAAATATAACTTCCTGTATTTAAATATTCTTTTATGAGTATATATTTGCATAGCCACACTTCTTACAGCAAGTCCGGTCCTGCACAATACAGAGTAATGACTCAGGAATATAAGGGTTCTTTCCATATAACAATCTGTTCGATTAAAATAGTTCAGAAATAGAATTTTAAATTGTGTGAGTGTGTGTGTGTGTGCGCGTGAGAGAGAGAGACAGAGAGAGAGAGAGAGAGAAAGAAAGTCCTCTTAATTCCCGAGAGCGTCCCTTTGAACAGCCCACAATAAATAAAATAAAATAACGTCGCTTTTTTTCAAACTCGAAGAGGGATAATCTCTTGTTTTTCAAAATTAAGAAATCAACTAGGATGCTTCTCAGGATGCTAAAGAAAAGCTCCTGTGGTTCATCGTGGAGGGGTCCGGGTGCACGGAGTTTCGTGGAAGAAGGGTGAGAGTCCTGAGACCTCAGACAGGAAGCGAAGTGGAGCTGCCCTTGACCAGGCGCTAAGGAAACACTTTAAAATGAAATCTGTCAGGGGACAGCTGCTCGGGAAACGTGTTAAATCGACTGGCCCCTTCTAGCCGGGTCTGCTCATAGAGGAGTCAGCTTGAACTCCAGGATGCGAATAGCGGAGTGAATTACACCGACTGGGGTGAGGAGCTTGGTGAAGACCTGGGCTCATCCTGGCTGCGGGCTGGGAAGCTCCTAAAAGGAGCTGCGCGTGTGGGAGAAGCTGCAGAGAGCCCTGACTCTGAACCAGGATGTGAAGCCAGGATGATGCCAGATGGAGGAGCTACGGCGGGGCCGAGTTGGGGGAGAGAACAGGGGGTGCAGGGGAGAAGGGGTGGAGATGCAGGATTGGGATGCGGGGTCAGGATGCGGGAGTGGGGTGCAGGGTCAGGATGCGGGAGTGGGGTGCGGGGCCTATTAACTGCTGTGGGACTGATGCCGGGCAGGGACCCGTGGCAGCAACGCGAAATCCAGCAGTTGCGCGGCACCCTGACGCGGGGCAAAGCTGTAGGGTCGGATGCTGCGTCTGGATACCCGACTGACTGCAGGAGCTGCGCACTTGTCAGTTTCCTTTTGGTCCCACCCCGCGGAGTCCATCCTGCTCCCCAGTGTTTAACTAAGTCGTGACACCAACGCAAAATCCACGCCTAATTAAATTAATTAGGGATTCTTGTCAATCCTGGATTAATGACCAAGAGCACAAGGTGACCGAGGCTATCTGAAAACCCAAACGGCCAGGGACCAGCCTTCTCTTCCCGCCCCCTCTGGTCCCCCTGCGCTGCCCTCCCATTCCAGCCTCAGCCCGCCGGGACTCCAGCCTCAATCAATCTCAATCTCTCTCTCTCTCTTTCTCTCTCTCTCTCTCTCTCTCTCTCTCTCCCTCTCTCTCTCTCCCCACCCCCAACCCCCAGGTAGTGGCGCAACTGCTGCTACCCGGGAAGGGGGCTCACTCCGAGTTGCAAGGGGAGGTAATTTACTCAGAACAAGGGGCCGCCTTTAGGAAGTATAAATAGTGAGACTTCAAGCGTAGCGTCGCTATCAGATCTGAACTCTCCGCAGGAAGAATTGTCAAAGATCTTAACATTGAACAAGCGCGCTCCGGCAGGGAAGCATCAGTTCCCATTTCCCTCCGGCGGCTCCCGCCCCTCCTCTTCTCCTCCTTCTCCTCCTCTTCCTCCTCCTCCCCCTCCTCCTCTTCCTCCTGCTCCTCTTCTTACTTCTTTTTTCTCCTTCTACTTCTCCTCCTTCTTCTTTCTTCTCCTCTTTTTCTTCTTCTTCCTCTTCCTTCCTCTCCTCCCCCACCTCCTGTCCCATTGATGTGTTATTATTGGGGGGGCTGGAGCAGTAAAAAAAGGAGAAGGAAAAAAGGAGCAGGGCTCGGCTGGGAGAGGTTGAGCGCGGGGCTGACGGGCGGCGGCGGCGATGGAAGAACTTACGGCGTTCGTCTCCAAGTCTTTTGACCAGAAAGTGAAGGAGAAGAAGGAGGCGATCACGTACCGAGAGGTGCTGGAGAGCGGGCCGCTGCGCGGGGCCAAGGAGCCCACCGGCTGCGCGGAGTCGGGCCGCGACGACCGCAGCAGCCCGGCAGTCCGGGCGGCCGGCGGAGGCGGCGGCGGAGGAGGAGGAGGCGGAGGCGGAGGAGGCGGAGGAGGTGCAGGAGGAGGAGGAGCAGGCGGAGGAGCTGGAGGAGGGCGCTCTCCCGTCCGGGAGCTGGACATGGGCGCTGCCGAGAGAAGCAGGGAGCCGGGCAGCCCGCGGCTTACCGAGGGTAACGGCCTGACCCCGGCCGCGGTTCCCCTTCCCGCCTTCCTGACTCCTCTCGGGCGGGAGAGGACCCTGAGGCCCAGCGGGGAGGAGGGGAGGGACGCAGAAAGGGCCCTAGACCCAGTTTTGGAAGCTAGAGTGCTAGCAGAGGGGTAGGTGTCCAGCGGTGTGCATGGTCGTGGGTGGGGTGTGGTGCGTGTGTGGTGGGGCGGGTGGGATGAGAGCGTGCGGGGTTTGTGCGCGCCCTTCCCAGATGCTCGCATTCCACCGAAATGCATTTTTCACCAGCCGGATGGTGGGCCGGCAGGCGGGATGGCCCGCAGGCGGACGTGAAAGTTCGCGGGGCAGGCTATGGGAGAGGGTGCTGGACCAGGCGGCTGATTAAGGCTAGCATCTAGCGCCAAGTTTGCGGGAGCTTTTTTCCTAGGCCTGAGAGAGAAGGGGAGAGAGAGAGAGAGAGAGAGAGAGAAGCTTCACCCTCAGGTTGCCCCAGGGTTTGGGACCACCAAGATCCCTTGAACTCCACAAAGATCCGAAATCTTTGGATCTTAGGGGCCAAAACTTCCCATTTTCTTTGAGCTATGAAGGCAGAACGAATCCAAGGCAAGCTAAGGTCCAGGCTACAGTGCTTCTCCCTGGCAAGGCGTTTAGGTTTCTTTTTGGTGGGTTGTTTTTCGATATTTACTGTTTGGAATCATCCAGTCCTCTGGTTTTGTAGAGGAAAAATCCTTTGATGCCAGCAAGGAGTTAGGAAACGCCTTTATCTAAATGGTAGAGCGTCCTGTACCAATTCAAAAGAGTTCAACAATAAAATTAATTTGGCACTTGGTGCCTGCAGTAACTGGTGTACTGCCATATTTTTCCAATTAAGAAAATATGTGGCATGCGTAGAATCACATATTTAAGCAAGCAATTAAGTTGTTTATAACATGGTCTGTTCCTGTTTAGACCATTAAGTGGAAATTTGGGAACGAAATAGAGATTATATTAAGTCTATTAATCAACTTGATATTTGGGCATGTTTCTGTTTGAAGCCTCAAAACTTTGAGGGGCATCCACTGTGTGGATGACAAGTAATAGACAAAGCCTTCTCACCCCTTTGACAGAATCTGAAGGATGTGTTCCCATATTTCAATTTCACTACAATATCAGTGGAAATATTTTCCTATTAAATTGGTCCCTAATGTTTATTAGAATGTAACCCAATTCCTTCCTGAGGAAAGGACAAAATGTCCACAAAACGAACTCGGAGAACTAAAAATGTGGGCAACACTTAAGATCACCGTAGTTACAATGCCCGGCTGGGCTGAGATCCAGCGACTCTTCCTTTCCAGCCCTAACACCAGATCCTCCTAAATTTGGAAAGTGATAGAATAACTGTCGGGGGACTCAGTGCAGCCTTCCCTCCCCCCATGAGCCCATAGCTCCAGGCCCTGGGTTCGCCAGCGCGCCTGACAGCTAAGTTAAGGTCTGAAACCCGGGCGCGCGCGGTTCCTGCAATTGTTGATTTACAAGGTCTGGGCAGGTATTAATTTCTCTGCAGACCAGCTCTTCCCAGGAAATGATTTTTAACATCCATGCTGATTGGTATCCTGCGTTGGGAAGAACTGCAAACAGCTTGGACTATCCAAACTCAGCTTAGACACTTTAAAAACCCAAGTCTCCGACTTAGGCGCAGAGGATAAAGGTTTCAGGGGAACCTTATGTTGATTGTCCCCTTTGGCTATATATATACACACACATAATACATATGCACACACAATCACACACCGCTCGGGTTGCTCTGTATACTCACACTAGCAGAGCTCCTGTTTTTAAAGGGAAGAGAACAGGAAAGTAGCAACGGATGTGTGCAAACCCAGAACAGAAAAATGCATATTTTATTAAACATCCGAGCTGTTGGATGCATGAAAAGGCTTTGAGCAACCAATAGAAACGGAGGATCGCGAATATTCCGCTTGAACCTGTTGATCTCTGCGGGTTAAGCATTTAGGGTCGGGTCTGCGTTTCCATGGACAAGGGAGAAGGAGAGAACAGAGGCAGCGGTCGGTTTCACGCGTCACCCGAGGCTGGTTTTCCGCCTCTTGCCTTCTGGCCCGGTGTGGGCGAGGAGCGCTTTAGGCCGCCAACATGGCGTGGGCGCCCGTGCTCCTGAAACCCTGGTCCGGCAGCGGGGATGGGGACTACCTGGCTGCCCACGAGGCCGTCCTCAGGGTTTGGCTGGAGCCCTGGAGCAACGTGGGGCGCCTGGGGATGCAGCTCCCTGCGCAGCACAGAACCAGGGTCTTGTTCTCCCGCTGCTAGCCTTCGGTCCAATTGTTCCTAAATTGGACCAGCAAGTTTGTGGGAGTCAGAGAGCCAGCGGCGGTGAGAGCTGGCCTGAGAACAGGCCAGTCCTCTGGGAATGGCCAGTGTGAGTGGCCTGTGGGTGGCCTTGCCGCGCCCTTCTGCCCAGATCGCACTCAGTGAGAGGCCCGGCGCGGCGCTTTTGATATTTGTGAGTGCTTGGGACAGAGTGAGTGTGAGACAGCGTGAGTGGAAAGCCTTTAGTGTGTGCTGGGGAGGGTAGGGGACCGTGGGATAGTGAGGTAGTGAGCTGAGGCCGCAGTCTCGGAGGAGGTGGGTGGGTGAATGCCCATCTTGCGCCCGGGCGGCCACCCAGACTTGACCTTTGCGCGAGTCCAGAATCTTTTTCCTCTGGTAGGTGTGAGGACTTGGACCAAGATTCTGGAAGGAGGAAAGTAGATTTTTCTATTATTTGAGACAAATCTGGTAACAGGATTTGCTGTGCTGTTTTTATCCGTGTGTATGGATGTGTGTGTGTGTGCACGCGCGTGTTGTTGCGTGTGCGTGGACGCATGTGTGGCCCCGTCCGTGGTGCTTCCTTCAGTGTCCCCGGAGCTTAAGGATCGCAAAGAGGATGCGAAAGGGATGGAGGACGAAGGCCAGACCAAAATCAAACAGAGGCGAAGTCGGACCAATTTCACCCTGGAACAACTCAACGAGCTGGAGAGGCTTTTTGACGAGACCCACTATCCGGATGCCTTCATGCGCGAGGAACTGAGCCAGCGGCTGGGGCTGTCGGAGGCCCGAGTGCAGGTACCCAGCTACGAGGTCTAGGGCCCAGGGAGCAGAGAGGGAATACGCCTGGGGTTGGAGAGGTTCCTTGGGGATACACTCTGAGGGTGCGGGTTCAAGTGTCTGGTGTAAGATGAGAAGGAAAGGGGCATCTTTACTAGAGATCTTATTTTCCAAAGTAAATCTTACTCCTAACCGCCCCCCCTTCCTATCCCAACATATGTTCCCAGCAGAAGAAATCTGTGCTGGGCTTGCTCCCAGAGTTTCTATAAACCACACCCCCCTCGCCTCACGCTGGCTTTAATGTGGTTTAATCCTAATGGGCCTACTTTTATAAGGCTTAAAAAAATATCCCACAGAAAACGTTTTATCTCTGGATGCCTTAAAAGTTACAACGAGTATTTTGCTCGCCTGAGCTGGGTTTCGTTCAAGGTCTGCTCTGGGGCCTAGGTTTGCCAAGCGGATATGCCAATTAGGTTTATAGAAGTACAGACTATAAAGAAAATTAGCAACTGTTAAGTGCTAAATTTACAGTCTGCTATTAGCGGTCGATCTGAAACTATGTGTGAAACAGCAGAGAAATAAACGCATTTTGGCCACTCTTTCTTTGTTCGCTTAACCAAGGCAAGGAACCTGAACCTACAGAAACTCAATTTTAAAACAACGCACATATCTTAATATTGGTGTTTCCAAAGCCTGACCCCCAGCAGGAGCCTGTGAAGTTAGGAGTGGAGATTTTCTTTATTGATTGTGGAGGTGAATGTAACAGCATGGGCAAAGGGTAAAATTATATGCATATATATATATCCTTCTAGCTTTGTGGCGAACAAATTTAAATGTTTCAGATTGTATTTCCGCTCATATAAAATAGGAGAAAATGATGGTCATTATTTGTTTGAACACATGGAGCAGTTTTAGGCCGAACATCTGCAGCTGTTACAAAGTATCACTGTAACAGATACTCCCCGGGTCTCTGGGCGCAGAGACCACCATCTGTAGCGAACTATGCACAATTCTTATGGGGCTTCCCCAATCTTGTAATAGGATCAGGAAAAAACCAGAGCAGTCACGTTGAAGGGGAAAAGTAATAATAGGCCGCCTTGGTCATCACAGCATCAGCGAGGCTTCCTTTTTAAGCCTCTCTTGCTTTGCTCTGTGCACTGAGATCTCTAGAGGCTCAGCAACCCTTTAAAAACATGATGATAATTATTACAGTATGATTATTAGTATCTCAATTTCAACTCTTCTAGGGGAAAAAAAAGGCAAGAAGCCTCAGGCCATGTGAATTACACAAAGGATGCCACCCTGGCATGAAATCCACCCTTCTATTATAGTAAATAGCAGGGGAATTTTTGAAGATTTACATTGACTATGACACTTGACTTCAAAAACATACCAGTAAAAGCTCTGAAGCAATATTTTACTTTCATGGGTTTTTAAAAACATTAATTTGTGAATCAATCAATATGCTATATCATTCAAACTGGAGTATGAAAACAAGCTTTATTTTAATTTTTAAAAACTTGCCATACTGTCTGTAAAAGGTGGCAAGTTTATTTAAGAAGGTAACATCCAGGAAAAGGTAGTATCTAGGAGTGACTTGATTCATACCTCACACCCCTTTTTCAGAGTGCTCTTCTTTTTTTCTCTTAAGAAGTGAACTTTATTGTTGTTCTTTGCTCTTTTCACACATTTATTTAAGTTTTAGAGCTATTTTCTAGATGTTTCCCTACTATCCTAACTGCAAGCAGTGGCTTTTTCTATAGAAGCAAATTAGATTATCATGATAATAGCAGACAATTATTCTGCTACTGTGTTACACTCTGCTGCACAGAGGACAGAGAAATTCTAAACTTCTTTGTAGTGAGGCTTTTATGACATTAATTACCTTCCCTCCACCCTTAAAACTCTCCCCCCTCCAAGAGTCATTATTTGCTTTGGTGTTTGGTTTTTCTTTACGATGAAGCTAATTAATATTACAGGCTATTAATGAGCACATTCTTCTCAGGTCTTAACTGGGCAAACATCTAAATCCATTATGATGTTGGTATCAGGTACCAGGGAGAGTTTTAGGCCTTGGGGACTCTGTTATGTGAAAAGCTAAAACCAGGACTAACAGTAATCTCTCAAGAAACAATTTATCTGGAAAAGTCTATGAAATTTATCTTTCTATTTTTGTAGTTCATTTACATTTTTAACTTTGGAAATTGAGGTTGTTTTGTATAATTCAAAGATTGCTTGCTATGTCTCCCAATCCTTGCCTAAAACACTATTCTTTTCTCTTTTGTACTCTTATAATTAAAAAAAAAAATTTGAGTCGTAACATCTAGGTTTTATATTTTTCCTCTCTAACTTGTAGGTTTGGTTTCAAAATCGAAGAGCTAAATGTAGAAAACAAGAAAATCAACTCCATAAAGGTATGCTTCTCATATAAGGAATATTTTATATTTTAAGTCAAAAGAGAGGTGGGGAAAATTGTTATTACAAAGACAGAAAAAAAAATCTGAAAGATGACAGTGGTCCTTGATTTAAGAATCTTCTCCAAAAGCAGTTAATGAGAGTCCTAAACTCTTGGAGTCAATTACATTTATTCTAATTATGACAGCAGTTTAGAAAGATAACAGTCCAATTCCAAAGAAATTAGTTTTATCTTGTACCATTTGGAAGCCTGGAAAACTATGCTAGAAATGTTAACCTTAGATTATTGTGTTTTGTTTTCCTATTCTTTACAGGTGTCCTCATAGGGGCTGCCAGCCAGTTTGAAGCTTGTAGAGTCGCACCCTATGTCAATGTAGGTGCTTTAAGGATGCCATTTCAGCAGGTAAGTACAGTCTAGTTTCAAGTTGTTTTTAAATGTAAAAACATGTTTGCTTGAACTGTTGAACATTCCCTGTCTCCGAGCCCAGATGTCTGTGTCTGTGCAGTTGGAGAATCGATTTTGAGATGATATAGTGGACCCACTCCCCTTTAAAATCCTATACAGTGTCAAGAACCTGAATGCTTAGTCCCTTCTGTCCTCATGGGAACCTCCAGGGGCCTGAGGGCAGTAACTGGTTCTTTAAAAATGTGCTAAAGATTGTACCTTGGGTAAGGAAGGAAAAGCCTTTTGATTAAGATTTTGTCAAATCCAATACAGAGGTTAGTCCTAAGGTATTTCTAAGACAACCCTCTAAATATTTTCCTAGGTATTTTCTACCCTTAGTCACATTAAATGTCTCTGATGGAAGAAAAATAAATACAAGTACTCCTGATTCAGACTTGTTTTTTTAAGCGCTCCCCCTGAAAACAAAGCTTTATCTCTGGTAGAGAGGGAACTGTTAGTCTTCCTAAAGCCATCCTGCCTCTGCAATCCCTTTCTTAGCCATAAAGAAACCTTTAAGAGTACATTTTAAAAGGACAGCCTGAAGCAATGATTTAATCCTAGGAAATCTCAATGCTCTGAACTCCTTGCTCTCCAGGCCTGAGGAAGAATTCCTTTCCCAACCAGCAACTGATCTACCCCATCCTCAGCCAGCCAGGCCCCCTGCTTGGCATGACTATGATGTCATGAATTAGCTCTCAGTCACCGGAGCCCTGGACTGGGGAGACACTTGGGTGTGCCCTTGTATTGAGAGTTAGTATTAGGGAGATTTTAGCTCTCATGGTGCCACAGGACTCCGGCATCCTGATGCTAGGCTTTTGAAACAAGAGAGTGACTGGAGAAAGAGGGATGGGGGACCTTAAAAGGTGACTCTTATACTCAGAAAGTGATCTTGGGCCAGCGCAGTACTATCTGGAAGATTGTTAGAAATTCAGAATCTCAGGCTCCAACCTAGACCTTGTGAATCAGAATCTGCATTTTAACAAGATTCCCAGTTAATTCTGTGGCAGTGAAGTTTAGAAGTACTGACTCACAGTTGTGCTAGTTGTGAAGATGCAATGACTTCCCTAAGTGACATGAAAAAGTTTTGTAGTTTGCTTGTACTTCGGTGCTTTAGGAATGGGGTGAGAGGTGTAGAGCAGCAGCAGGAGATGAGGGTAATGGCCCTCACCCCCAGTCTTTTCAATATACCATTTCAGCTCGACGGGGGTCCCGGGGTTCCAGGGAAATAAGCCCAGGCTGAGTGGGTTCCCAGAGCACTGGAGTATCTGTGTGACACTCCAGATTCAGCAACAGGCTGAGAATGTCACTCTTGGAATAAGATGTGCAGCCAAAAGCCCCCTCCCCATCCCCTATCCCAACCCAACCTTCCCCCAGCCAAGCTGGACGCCGTTAATGCTCTGTTTCTATTCTGTTGTCACCCTAGGATAGTCATTGCAACGTGACGCCCTTGTCCTTTCAGGTTCAGGCGCAGCTGCAGCTGGACAGCGCTGTAGCGCACGCGCACCACCACCTGCACCCACACCTGGCCGCGCACGCGCCATACATGATGTTCCCAGCGCCGCCCTTCGGACTGCCGCTTGCCACGCTGGCCGCGGACTCGGCCTCCGCCGCCTCGGTTGTGGCAGCTGCCGCCGCCGCTAAGACCACCAGCAAGAACTCCAGCATCGCCGATCTCAGACTGAAAGCTAAAAAGCACGCGGCCGCCCTGGGTCTGTGACACCAACGCCGGCGCCAGTGTCGCGCCTCCCGCGCGGCGTTCAGCTTGCACGCTCTCTTCGCCCCGCTGCTTCTCCGTTACCCTCTTCCGACCTCCGGAGCCTGCCCTCTTTCCGCTCCTTATCCCCCTTCGCATCCCGGACTTGGAGGGCCGGACTCCACGCGGGACCCGGGATCCCACGAGGCGCACCAGCTCAGTGGCTCCTGCCCGCTTTCCTACCCGAGGCCCTAGAATTCGGTTTTGTAGGAGCGGGTTTGGGGAAATCTGGAGAGAGACTGGACAAGGGAGTGCTGGAACCGCGGAGTGTGGCTTATGCACGAGAAGGCTGCAACGGTGGACTCTTGCATAGAAATAAAATCTTGTTAACAATAAAAAATGAGCAAAAACATTTTAAAAAATTGAAAAGACAAACCAGAGAGAAAAAGAGAAAGGGAACTTATTTCTTATTGCTATTTGGCAGAAGCTGAAATCGAAGAGCGGCAGGAGTTATTAAAATATTTTATACATTTAAAAATATGGAAAAATAAACCGGACGAATCTCGAGAGAGTGGGGGCGGGGGAGGTTACCAACTTAAATATATGGTTGTTTTTTTTTTAATGGGCTAAGAAGGCAAAACAGAACGAAGAGGTATACTTATTTAAAAAACTAAGATGAAAAAAGTGCGCAGCTGGGAAGTTCACAGGTTTTGAAACTGATCTTTTTTCTGCGAAGTTCACGTTAATATGAGAAATTTGATAAGAGAGGCGGGCCTCCTTTTACGTTTAATCAGATGCTTTGAGTTTAAACCCACCTTGTATTGGAAGAACAAGAAGAGGGAAGACAGTGTAAAAACAAGGAGAGAAAAAAAGAATATTGATACAAAAATATGCCACAGACAATTTCTCTGAGAAATTATTATGGCAGAACTGTCCGGACTGCTGACACTAAATTCTGGTTTGCATGTTATTTGTATTCCATTGATGGTGTCTCCCCCCTTCCCCCTTTAATCACGTGTACTCACTCCATTTTCATCTTCAGTGTGAAAAACAATACCAAAAGCGTCTGGAAATTGATATATATCCACATATATTTTTTGCCCTGTCTTTGATCCTGGGAAACAAAAGAAAAAAGTCAGGAAGGGAAAACATTTACACTCTGTCCCAAGAAGACAGAGGCAGGCAGAAAATATGCGGAAAGGAAAAAGAAAAGACAACCAAATGAAATAATGGAGATACAGCGCCGCACGGTGCTTGACCCTTAGTAGGCGCGCAATGTTAGTTCCCGCCACTCCCCTTTTCCTGTATTCCCTCTTGCTGGTTTCCTCAAGTCCTATTTGAGGACTGTGCTTTATTTCCCCCTCTCTATCCCGTCAAATCCACCTTAAACGACACCCAGCTAGATACAGGCACTAGGTTTGTATAAAATATGTTGATATACACGAACAAAGTTTTATTTTGGCTATAATGTGTGAACTGATGGTTGACTTTCAACATTTGCATTTTATCTCACAAAGGTGTATCTTTTCAAGTAATCTTTTTTTGGCTGTTTCAATTCATGTAGCTATTTAAACTGGGATACCCTGGACTAAGCAATCTGTATCCCAATTCGATAGCAAGCCTCCTTAGTTTTTTTTTTTTCTTCTAATTTACAAGAAAGAGGAAAAGCTCTTCCAACTGAACTTTGGTATGTGGTCGAGCTTTGTAACTATTTGTTCTCCATGAAAACAAAATTATTTATATTTGCCATATTTTTTCTAGTGTATTAAGTTATTTTAAACAAAAGATGTTATCTCATGACGTGTTGTCAGTACAAAATGTTTCGGCTTCAACTCTGTTAAACCTTTTAAATAAGTGCCAAGTTATTAATTGAAGACACTTTGCGATCAATTGAATGAAAATAGTATTGTTTCATTTGATGGGGTTCGCGTCATCTTTGTTCCTGTTACTATTAAAATATCCGGGATAGTCTTTCCCTCTTCCTTTTTGATGAATGTGTACCTTCTATCTATCTCTAATGTGCCAACTTGGAAAAGCCCGGGGCTCTGCTCTTACGTACCCCATTCAAGAGGTAGTAATAAGGGTGGCTGTGACTGTGGCCCTCGGCAACGCTGAGTGCGTCTTCCAACGTCCCCCCCTTTTTGTCCACCTAGGATAGAAACCGATTATATTAAACCGATAAAGGAACAGATAATAAGTAAAGTGACATAGGATAGAATAACCTCTTTCCCTCAAACGGGCTCTCGTTCTTCATTTTGCTAGACTTTCGCCCTTGAAGTTTATTTGGGGACATTTTGGGAGGACAGAAAGAGGTATCACGGTGCAAAATATTCCTGGGCTTGGTATGGCATAATCCACAGGCGGTCCCAGGTCGCTGACCCTCTCTGGGGCGGGTCAGGTGCTGGCTTGGGAGCGGGCGAAGAGCCGCGGGGCGGGGGTGGGGGCAGTGCGGAGGTTGGGCCCCCTACCTCTCTTATTAGCGCTTTGGCAGAAGCAGCTTCTTCATTGGTTAATTTGAGAAGGTGGAAGCCACGACGGTGTTTAGGGAAAACCAGTCTTAACTGTCCTCAGAATACCGAGGAGCTCTTTCTCTCCCTACCTCTTGGCCCTTTTCTTCTGGAAAAACATCCCACCAGTAAAACCCAAAGGCGCTGCCCGCCTGTTTTGGGGGCCGGGGGCCGGTAGAGACCGTGGGGATCCGACCCTGGCCGGGTCTGAGCCAGGACCTTCCTTCCCGCTCAGGCTCTTG
Organism: Avahi laniger; assembly: GCA_963575035.1. Classification (NCBI taxonomy): domain Eukaryota; kingdom Metazoa; phylum Chordata; class Mammalia; order Primates; family Indriidae; genus Avahi; species Avahi laniger. The sequence continues at coordinate 28,472 of CAUYSK010016413.1, read as the reverse complement.
GGATGCGGGGACACTCCGCGAAGACTGAGGGAGCGTCCTCTGCGCCCCTCCCCTCGGGCTGGAGGGCTCGTAGAGACCCCGACCAAGCCCCACATCCTCCAGCAGTTATTCCCCGCCGTCCCCGCCCGGCCCTTTCCGGGTCCGAGCTCGCGTTCAAAGCTGTTCCTCAGCCTAGACGTTGCGATAGGTTTATATCTTTCTTTTAACTTTCAAAGACCATTGAACAGGACTTGGCCGTTTTCAGCGCTCAGGTCTTGTGGGTCTCGGTTGCTGAAGGTCTCTAGTTTTTATGATAAACATCTGCCTGGGGGCGTGATGCGCCCTGAAGCGGCAGCGCCGCCCTCCTCCGCCCTCTGGCCTCGGGCGAGCTCCGGTCGGCTCGGTCGGTGCAGGCGGGGTCCGATCCCCGACCTAACCCAGCCCCCAGTGCGCGTTCGGAGGTCATGGGAGGGAAACCTGGGGCAGGGGAGATGGCATTGCGGTTCCCGGCCCAGCCTGTCCCCGGCGGCGGAGCTCGCGGAAGCCCGAGGTCAACCGAAGCGGTGCGTCCGGGCCCAGCGGGCGGAGGCGCCCGGCAACCGGACGGGGCCGCGGCGATGAGGCCTAGGGCGGCCTGGACCGTCCCGGCCGCGGGAGCTGAGTGGGTCAAGCGTGGAGCCCCGCAGGGGTCCGGCCCGGGCCTGGGCGGGAGCGCCGTAGGCAGAGCGGCCGGAGGAGGCAGCCAGGGCGGGCGAGAAAGGTCAAAGTTTCTTGGCCCAGACGTCAGTACTCCAGCCGTGCGTGGCCTGCGGGCCCAGCGCCCTGGGGACAGAGGCCACTTTCCCTGAACCTGTGGGGCCTTGTCCTTCGGTCCAGGCTCCCACACTCGCTCGCGCCGGGCTCGCTTTCCCGGAGCGCCAGGGCCAAACTCTGGGACAGGCGCCTCGGTGTGTGAAAAAGAAGTCCCCACTCCCAGTTCACCAAGCCATCCTGAGATGTCCGAGGAAATATTCACTTTAAATTTAATTAAGGCCCAACATGCACGTTCTTTGGTCGCAAACGCAATAATCCTAATAAATAGTGAATGAAGGATTCCCATCCCCACCCCCTCAGTCTTCCGGAACGTGCAAAGGCTTCCTGAGTTACAAAATCCTTGACAGGGGAAAACGGAGTTAAAAGAGATTATTCAAGACATCAGTAGTATTAAGGAGCCTGTGATACAAGAGACCCAGTAAGATAGGAGGCCTTTGCTTGGAGCTGAATTGATACACATCTATTTTGAGTTTTTCCCCAGATTTGTAACTTTTTAGATCCTCAGATGGTAATACTTTAGTATAATGCAATGCTCAAGTTTCGGAACTATTTTGATTTCTGAAAAATGCCTTTTTGGCTTTAGCGACATAGGATCCTGTTTTTTCTTCACAAATCAGTTTACATCACAGATTGCAAACATTTGCAATAAAATCTCGAGATTGTTTATTTTACATAACCTCAAGCACTTGACTATGTTAAACACCAGTACAGAAAGTCTGTGAAATCAGTTTAATGTGTGTGAGGGAATTAAAGGATCACTCCTTTTCATCACATAAATAAAGCACGTAAGATTGTTTTGATTGTCAGCCTCCCAATTTTTAAACAGTCTTACAATTGACTATTAATTTTAGAGTCATTCTGTGCAAAAATAATTACTGAAGTTATTTCCTCCTTTAATTAAATGTTTCTGGACAGAAGAAAATGGTATTCTACATAGGGAAATGGGTGATTATTTTTAGTACTATATTATTTTAATTCAAATGTGAATAAAAGTCTGCAAATTCCAATGGCAAAAAAAGGCCTAAAATGGTTTCTTAATGTGCCATTAGAACAGTTAGCCAAAATACATTAAAACAACCTCACAAACCCAGAAATAATAAATATGTCATTCTAATGAGAGTGTTAACTTATGGATAATTTATTCAAGGTAGTTTTTACGTTTCACATGGAATATCTTATTATGACCTGCCTGACTACTGTGATACTTGTTCTTCAAAATCTAATTTATATAGGCTTGGAATATGCATAATTCATAACTCCTGTTGATATATGTATACACACCCCGAATTTTAAATCTTTGCAATATGTTTGGATGTTTACTAGCATGTTTTTAAGGCGACTGAAATAAAAACATAAGAAATGTTAAACATCATACTGAAAGAAAGTACTTGCCCTGCCCTATATCTGATGAAAAAGTAGTTGAAAATGAAAAAAATTAAAAAGGATTAGATAATTTTCAAACTCAAGTATAAATACAAATATTTCAAAAACATTCTTACATAAGAAATATGAAAATCCCCAAGAAAGACTTACAGATGTGAGTGGATAGCACTTCTGATGCCTAGGCAATCCTTTTTTGTCTCTAATTCATGAAACAAAAAATCCTCAAGTCTTGGGATATTTTGTTTTGGCTATTTTATGTGTCAGTCAAGGTAACCATTGCATATGCCTTCACTACAGGAAAATTTAGTATAGTACTTACATGGAGTTCTATTGGCATGAAGAAAGAGGTTTTAGAATATAATCAAATAAATCACACAGGGAGGAGTAAACACACTTTTTTTTTTCCTTGTTGAACAACTGCTCACATTCCTGAGTAAGAATCTTTGCAGACTTTTAGTCAAGCAGAATAGTGTATGGTTAAGAGCATGCATTCTGTAGCCACACTTCCTGGATTCAAACTTCACTGCTACTGTTTACCAGCCCTATGATTTTGGACAAGTTAATCTCTCCGTGCCTTAGTTTCCGTATCTGTAAAATGTGGATAAAAATAGTATCTATCTAATGGGATTGTTTTACATTATTATTTACGAATAATATCACAATATTACAAATAATGGATTTGTAAATATTTACAAATATTAACTTACTACATTACAAATGAGTTAATGTTTGTAAAATCCTTAGAATAGTGCCTTGCACATGTATAATAAGCACTAAATAATAATTATTTTTATAAAAAGGCCAATAAGCATTGATCCTTGTAATACAAACCTTAGAAGAAGAAAATAACAAAGTAGTGCAAGCCAAGGAGTGAATACTTTTCTCTTGTGATCAAGAAGAACACATCACCTACTAGTTTGTGATTCTAGCTAATTACTTAGTTTCTGTCAGCCACATCTGGAAGATGTGGCAAATGTCACAGTGTAGTTAGGAGGCTTTTACCTATAAGAGCAATTTATGGATTGTACATCACTATATGCATGACAGATAGTATTGTTACTCTGCCATGTACAGCTAATAAAGTGAGCTATCAGGCATAGCACTTGCCCTCAAGGGGCTTACCGTCTAGGGGGAGACAGTTCATAAATACATATGATAGTGCTAGGAAGCATGTGCTAAATGCCCCTGCTTAAATGTATTCAGGTGCATCTGAATGGCCAATAACACATGTGGGCCTGTTGTCCTGTTTTTGGAAACTGAACTTGCCTTGGAAATGAGTAGCCTTACAAAGGAATGGTGAAGTGACACCCAGAGGTTAAGAAGCCCACTTTTTGTTAGAACTAAATGGATACCACATGTTGCCATGGTTTGTGTTCCACAGGACCATCTGCGTTTTCCTTGGCTGCCCATGTTTATGGAGAATTAGCAGTAAAATGCCAAAAGATACAAAGGCTACTGACCAAGGATCTTTAATAACTGTTTGAAAACACATATACTGCAAAGGAAAGAATGTGTAATTACTACTGTAAAGACCTGTAAGATGATCAATTTAGTCCTAATTACAGACTAAATTAAGGACTTCTTTCCAAGGCCTAAATTTATGTATGTTACTATATTTTATATAGTTATCTATGAAGAGCTCAAAGCAACTTTTATCCATCTTTATTTGGAACTCAGTGTGTTGTCACAGTATGTAGAGAATCTTTAGAAACAGATATTCCTGAGTTCGAACCTAACAATACCAACTGTTAGATGTGAAGTCTTAGGTAATTTCTTAGCATCCTAGAACCTATGATCTCTTAGTGTCCTATCAACAGCCATCCCCAACCTTTTTGGCATGAGGGACCGGTTTCATGGACAACAATTTTTCCACGAGATGGTGCTCCGGCGGTGATGCCAGCGACAGGAGTAGCTGCAAATTACAGATGAAGCAGCTTCCCTTGCCTACCTGCCGCCCCCCCCACCTCCGGCTGTGTGCCATGCGCCCCCTACTTCCTAAATTTCATGGAAATGGAAGACAATTTTTCCATGGACTGGAGGTGGGGGAAGCGGGGTGGGGCGGTGGGCAGAGCTCTGTGGCTGGGTCCCTAGCAGCCTGTGGACTAGTACTGGTCCACAGCCCTGGAGTTAGGGATGGTAGCATAACACACATCTTGCGGGTTGTTGTCAGAATCAAATAAAAATAAGCTGTGTAAGGTGCCTAGCACACAATAGGTTGTAACAAATGTATTTACATCTATTCTCTACTTTTATCATTTATCTTTCAAATTATAGTCACATAGAAAGCATTTTTAATTTATCTTTCTACGATAAGAAACAGTTTTGGAAAATTTGGGGGGAATGCATCTTTATTTCAATTCCTTAATATGAATATTGATTTTGTGTGTATATATTGTGTGCTCTGGAGTTTTGGATAAAGCTTTCTTCAAATCTTGCAAAACTTTTTTAGATAGAATTTTTGAGGGACTGTGATTTTAGATCTGCCCCTTTGTATAAAATGGGGAAGGTTCTCTCTTTCTGCCTGATAACTCAGGGATGTTCTCAATGTGGAAGTTACCCGGAATCTCTGACCTTCAGTCCTCTCTATTCCAGAATGTCAGCATACAAATTGAGCTCTGGCATTAACTCTCTAGTCACTCTGATATTAGATTGATTGTCCTTCTGTTGCATATTTATTGAATACATTTTTTATGCTTCTGTGGAAAGGAAGAAGAAAATAAACTACCCTTAAAAATTTCAAAAAAGTCCATCAATCTATCCAAATTTTCAGTACTTGTGCTACACTGTTTTGTGTCATATATACTAGCATTAGTGGTTTAAAATGTAATTGTCCTGTGTGCAATATATTTATTTACTGAAATTCTCTCTTGTCAGCAGTTATGTTTCTTTTATGGAGCATATAATTTCCATTACAATTAATTGTGCCCCATGCTCATTTAAAAGGGTCCAGGAGCCATCCCGGGGGAGTTTTAGTTCTAGACCTCCTTCCAAAACTTTATAGAGAGGTGAAATTGGGTGGGAATGGCTTTCAAAGGAAGCTTTGGAATGACAGAAGCAGGTCATCAGATTTGTCTTGAGAGTAATAAGGAAGTATAACAAACAAAATAATGGCCCCTCAAAGATGTCCAGGTCCTAATTCCTGTAACCCGTAAATATTTTAGGTACCATGGCAAAGGAGAATTAAAGTTGTAGTGAAATTAAGATTGCTAATAAGCTGATCTTAAAATAGGGAGACTATTCTGGATTATTTGGGTGGGCCCACTATAATTACAAGGGTCCTTAAAAGTAAAAGAAGGAGGCCAAAGAGGAAAGTCACAGAGATGCAACTAAGGAAGAATGCTCATAGAGAGATGCAATGTTGCTGGCTTGAAGGTGGAGGAGCCAAGGAAAGCAGGTGGCCTCTAGACGATGGAAAAGGTAAGGCAAGAAATTCACCCAGAGTCTCCACAAAGAATGCAGGCCTGCCTACACTTTGACTTTAGCACAGTAAAACTTATGTAAAACTTCTAACCTACAGAACAGTAAAATAATCACTTTGTGTTGTTTTAAGACACTGAATTTGTATTGTAGCAGCAATAGAAAACTAACACAAAAAGTTTCTGAACTATTTACATGTATAAGAGCCTCTCATCACTTTTTAATGCCAAGGTGTCTTCTGAGTCTGTTCAGTAGCAAGAGTCCTTCAAAACTCAGGGCCAAGATACTTTGCATACCCTACAATATGCTCTTACTCAGCCGTACAGATTTCTATATGCCAAAGTTCCCGACATATCTCTCTTATTATCAAGTGAAGACTATATAGGAAATCTGCAAAATTATGTATATTCCCTTATGAAAATTGAGTCAGCAATGAAAATCCTTGTCTTGTTTTGTTCTCTTTGTTCTTATTTCTTCTTTTTCATCTTCTGCTTATTATTATTAACCCTTTTTTGACATTTAATGTAGAGAAAAGGACTGTTAGTTTCAAGCTCTGAAGTTCTTTGCTAATGCCCTGACTGAAAGGGAACAGCCTGAGCAATTGAGCTTGTCTGTCAAGCTGGTCAAGGTGGAGAGTAATGTGGTCTGGGGTTCCCAGAGCCCATTGGACCTTTGACCTTTTCTGTTGAGACTATTGATCTAGGTTAATAGTCAGCACTAGTGGTGCTGTTGGAGGGGTTGTGTGCCTGTGTGTGATTCCTCATTGAGTACAAATGAAGCTCTGACTAACTCAGAGGGTAATTGGTCCTTTTTGGTAGTTTTCCAAGATCAGGGTGGGAAATTAGAATAGATGGGCCCTGACAGGCAGGGTGAAGATTCATTTCTGAAATGGTTGTGGTTGCATCCATGACAAAACAGTGGATCTGGGCACAGAGCTGTTATCTTTCATACCAAGGACTCTGTTCACCAGTAAGCTGCCCAGGGAATCAGGAAGAGTCAGCAATTGCTGGATAACATGGTAATTTATGAGGTTAGTGGAGCACTGAGATGGATTAGCCCTGTTCCACATCCAACCCCCAGCCCTACCCTCCAATCCCATCCCTCTAAACCACCCTACCCCGGCCCTCCTACCATTTCATATTTCTCATCCTACTTGACTGGGTGCAGAATGAGGTAAACAGTAGGTGAGTGGGCTCAATATAGAAAAAGCCTTGGTTATACTCTTTGACTTACTGAAATGTGGTCTAACAGAATAAGGAAAAAAGGTTTCCCAAATAGTGTCAATTCTTATGACTCTCTCCTTACTAGCTCTTCCCTACTTAAGGGAGAAGTTTTCTTTTCCTCTCCACCTCATGGGAAGCTCTCATGTTTTATCTTGAACAACTTCCCACCTCTCCCAGCTTATCCTTCTGTCTTCCTCTTTTCCAAGTTTCTCATTCTAGAATCTTAGCTGCACATAACTCATTTATTTGTTCACAAACAGAAGTTTATTAAATACTTACTATGTGCCATCGACTCTGTCCCCCTTTAGCCTGTCAGACTGTCCTTTTCTGACTTCCCCTTGAAGTCTGTCATTGTCGGAGGCATTGGTGGTTGAAAGGCAGGGAAGGGCATGGTTGGCATGGGATGGGGCTGTAAGTGAAGAAAGAATAAAGAAACAGAAATGATTGGGTGGACTAAACTTTAGAGACTCCTACTCACCAGGCCCTGTGATAGCCAAATAGTATATGCTACAAAAGCTACTTTAGTAAAGAATAATCCTTGGAACAATTTGGGATGCTTCTGCTTGCTTCACAGAAGATATTAGTTTCTCATGCCCAGTACAAATTTTAAAATCTAGAACTAAATTTTATCTTAAGCATTCTTTTATTTAAAAAAAATTTGTAGAGATGGGGTCTTGCTATGTTGCCCAGGCTGGTCTTGAACTTCTGGCCTCAAGTATTTTTCCTGCCTCGGCCTCCCAAAGGGCTGGGATCATAGGTGTGAGCCACCATACCTGGCCTACTCTTTTAAATCTAAGGAGAGAAGCCTAATTATAGTTAATTAAGGTCAAAGTATTCCATAAACATTTGAGCATCTACTATAGGCCTCGAGCTGACAGTCAATGGGAACTGGAGAGGAGTGTAAAGATGGTCAAGGGGTAGCTTGGAAATATCTATAGAGCTTGGAAGAGAGAGGTGTGGTTTGCACTGGGAGCTGTGCAGTACCTGATATGAGAGATTTCCTCCTGGAGTGTGTATTCATGGAATGTACCATGATCTAATTTTCATTTTAAAAAGGCAAATAATACTCAGCAGTACTTAGTTTTTCTTTCCTAAAGTGTATCTTAATACTCATAATTATTTAATATATATTAGGAAAAATGTTTGTTTTCTTCAATCTATTTACAGTTCTTCCTCTTCTTTCCTCCTTCTGCTTTTGTTTTCTTTTACAGATTATCTAAATCTTTTACTAATGCCCTTGAGATATCCGAGGGCCCTTAATAATTATGCTAAATCTACTCTGCCTATGCTCTATAAATTGAACAAAGATTGGATGACGGCACATCTGATTACAGTGTGGTTTACTAACTACTTTAAGCCCACTGTTGAGATCTACTGCTCAGAAAAAAAGATTCCTTTCAAAATATTACTCTTCATTGGTAATGCACCTGGTCACTCAAGAGTTCTGACAGAGATGTACAAGGAGGTGAATGTTGTTTTCACACCTGCTAATGCAACATTGATTCTGCAGCCCCTGGAGCAAGGAGTAATTTTGATTTTCAAGTCTTATCATTAATATTTAAGAAATTCCTTTGATGGATCTGGGCAAAATAAATTGAAAACCTTCTGGAAAGGATTTTCCCGTTTAGATGCCATTAAGAGCATTGGTGATTCATGGGAGGAGTTCAAAATATCAACATTAACAGGAGTTTGGAAGAAGTTGATCTCAACCTTCATAGATGACTTTGAGGGGTTCAAGATTTTAATGGGGGAAGTTACTGTAGATGTGGTGAAAACAGCAAGAGAACTAGAATATAGAAGGAGAGCTTGAAGATGTGACTAAATTCCTGCAATCTCATGATCAAACTTGAACAGATGAACAGTTGCTTCTTATGGATGAGCAAGGAAAGTGGTTTCTTAAGATGGAATCTATTACTGGTAAAGATGTTGTGAAGATGCAATGAGAACAAAGGATTTAGAATGCTATCCAATAGCATCCTGTGCTACAGAAAAATCTTGTGAAAGGAAGAAATAACTGATGTGGCAAACTTCATTGTTGCCTTATTTTAAGAAATTACCACAGCTACTCCAACCTTCAGCAACCACCACCCTGATCAGTCAGCAGCCATAAAAATCCAGGCAAGACCCTCCACCAACAAAAAGATTACTACTCTCTGAACGCTCAGACAATAGTCAGCATTTTTTAGCAATAAAGTATTTTTAATTAAGGTATGTGCATTATTTTTTAGACAATATAATTAATACTTTTTAGACAAATAATACAATTGCACACTTTGTATCTCCAAGATATGCCTGTAGTAGGGATAGACATCTTGTAGGTTTTCCTAAGTGTTGGTGGAATGAATAAGACTGAGAAAAATACATCTATAGTATGTTCTTTTAGGTAATTTTAGTGGAGATAAATCTTAGCTCTCTGCGGCTGGTTTTAGTTTTAGAACTAGCCAAAGGCTGTTTGGCATTAAGTCTGATGAAGAAGCTGGGGAATATAATTTTTTATTACATATGAAGTGTGGGAAAAAATTTAGCATGACTATTTTTGTGATAAGACACATTTTCTTACATGGCTCATAAAGGGCACTAAAGTTTACTGGAACTTATTTGCTCAAGGCAATTTCAAATATGAATTCCCCAAAAACAATTTTAACAGTGACAGTATTGCCGGACTAAATGATTTCTCAGAGTGACTACTTTGAAGGACAAGGTTTACTTGCATCTTTAAGTTCTGGTATCTATGTTAAAAAAAAGTATCATTCTTTTACAGTCACATCTTATTTTCTGCAGTAAATTTTTACAAGCTAAATTTCCCATTATTTATTGCATATTTAACTCTTCTCTTTGCAACTCTATCATTTTCAATTCTCTCCTTTGTAAGTAAGCATCATCTTCCAAGGCAGCAGTGTTTGAAAATTCTATTAAAATTGTTTATTTTAAAAAGCTATTCATAAGACCATTAACTAACACCAGATTTAACACCAATTCCAGTGGCTGATCTCTACCCCAAATGGATACATGGCCATTTGTTATGATCTTTTGTTTACTGATTTTCAAGCAGTTTTCAATCTGTGTGTCACTGATCAGATCCAAGCCAATTTGGACTAATTTTTCAAGTCACTTTTCATGAGGCAGTGCCTCAAATGCTTTACCAAGTCCAAATGTGTAACATCTGCTCTCCTTTCCCTGATAATTTTACAGTTCTCTCAAGAAGTCAACTACTTTATCAACCACGGAATGTGTTTTATAAGTCTCCATTATTATTGCCCATGATTCTGTCACCTTTTAGAATTTCCCCTCTCAACTTTATTTGCCAATTCTGGATAAAATACTTATTAGTTAAGCATCTGATACAATTTTTCTTACAGTGGTAACACTTTGTGAGTCTCAGTTCATTGGATTAGATCTGTATATAAACTTTTCAGTTATTACAATTTAAAAGATAAAAGCCATAAAGTCTGTGCTAGTCATTTGTGTTCATATCCTGGGAGAAATGTTATTGAGACTTGCTGATTGGTGTATGTTTTGAGGTTTGAAGTATTCACTTACCTGCTCTTTGTCATTAGCTGTTTTTTTTTCTAGGTGCATTTTACAGTTCTTCATCTTTGCCATATGTTAAATGGATATTATGCTTGCGACAGCATGCCTGCAGAACAATAAAATGTCTGTGCATGTACAGTAAGTTGACTCATGTAGCCTTTAGATACAGATTAAGTTTTTGATGCTTCTGTCATTTCATTGACATAGGTGAACTATGCTTAATAACATTTGTTTTCAGGGATTTAGAGGGTAATTTTTATGTATATAAACTGACAAAAATTTTCTTTCTTAATTTTTGAAGCAAATTCAAGAAGATTCCATGTAAACAATGAGATCATTGCGTTTGCTGATAGAGTTTAGTTAATTGAACAAATATAAAAATCTTGTATTGAGGACCCTTGCATTGATTAAAATACAGTGATATTTTATTAACTTTTACACATAAGTTACTCAACAAACTGTTTAAGAATATAATTGACATATTTGATAGAACCATATAAATTAAAACATTGGTTATGATTTATCAAGGATTACTCAAGTATTAATTAACTGACACTAGAACACTGCTTTTGACATTCTTAAATTCCCTTTGGTTAATCTCATATACATTATAGATTAGTCAGTTTCTCCCTCTTAATATAAAATATTTAGCTTTTGAAGTGTTTTGACATATGGTAAACTTCAATAAGAAGGCAGACATTTTCGGTTTTGAGAAATGTAAATATATCATTCTGTAAGAAATTCCAAAATGTTGGCTATGGGACAATGGAAACCACATGTAGTTTTTCAGCAAATCTCGATATACAAGTAACTGCTTTCAACACTTTTTCTGTCTCCAGTTTTAATATTAACTACTTGATTAAATGTCAAACAGAGCAAAGGCCATTTATATCAGGCATAACTAATATTCGTATTGTTTCCAAGGGATGGAAAACATTTAGTTTTGAATATTTACTACTTTTTTGTGGCTCAGTGATAATTAACTAATATTGGGAATATCACCCATTTATGATCTGAAATTCTTGGGGATTTGGGGACTTGGGGATTAATTGGCTGAATAAAAACCATGATATTTGGTTGTGTTTTTACTTGCTAAATAGCAATTTTATGTTCTTTTCTGTTAGTTTCACAATTAAGAATATAAATTTTGGAAATATGTTCAAACCAGTGCTTTTTCTAAAATCCAGATTAGAAATTTTCTATTATCACTGTTATGTTTATAGATATTATAAATGTTCTTTTAATTAAATTATAACTATCCATTAATGACTGTAATGTGTGTATTTCTATAAATAAAAGAAACTATGAACATTTAAAATGTGAGTAGAAGAAATTCACATTTATATAACACATGCATTTTTTAAGCTTAAATTTTAATTTCACTTAAAAGGTAAGTCTGAATCTAGAAAGCAGTTCCTAAGGATAAAAATTTCAACTTAGTAGAATATACCTTATAAATGAATGATGTTAAGTCAAGAAATGTTACTATGTCAGAGGTCAAGCAGAAACTCACAGAATAAATGTGTTTAGGTTTTGCTTTTTGTATAAATATTTAAAATGATACATCAATAGACAGATATCAAAGGAAGAAGACTGCATTATTCTTTCTGTATATGTAAAATCAGAAGTATGCATTTTGCTTTTTACAAAACTATGGTGATTCTGTTTCTCAAGGTAACAAACATCCACGTGACAGGTTTTTTATTTTTTATTTCATCATACTACAGGGGTACAGATGTTTAGGTTACGTATGTTGCCCTTGTCCCCCCCTCCCCCCCAAGTCTGAGTTTCAAATATGTCCATCCTTCTGGTACGTGACAGTTTTTTAAAAGATCAATTTTCTGTATAGTTCCAAGTTTCTCAATTTGCATCAATACATTTCTGTTGTTCCATTGTTATTTACAGATACTCACATGTTGTTTAAAATTTTTCTTTCTGCTAAATTCATGAATCATTCACATAAACATGGAAATACTATTAAATAAATGCATTCCCTTGTTACATATGACTTTTGTATTTCTGAGATTTTGGGATTTTTTTCCTCATTAATTATGAGCTAAAGCACACTAAAAGATGCCTTATACAAGCATTGTGAACAGATGTGGTCAAATGGGAAGGTTGAATATGAAGTAAGAGCTTTCCAGTTTTTAAAATAAGTAAAAATTTATATCACAAATATGTTTGCATCTTTATTATATAAAACATGGGCAATCTCAAGATAAGATAATATATAACTTTATGTATTTTTAAAAACAATGGAGGCTTCTTTCTAGACCCCGAATGAGCAAGGACTCTGTTCTAATGACTTCACCAGACAAATTCATCCACTGTTGGATTATTTTCCATCAGAATGTTTTTCTAGGACCTAGACAAAATCTATCCTCTATTTGATATTTGTTGATTACTGTTTATCTTAATATCCTCATACAATATGAGTAATTTGTTTACTTCTGCTCCTATTGCTTTTAGCTATTTATCCATGGCTGTGATAGACAGTGGAAGTTGGTGAACGAGGGCAGATTCTGGTGTGAAATGAGTATGGCATTTTTGTGTTTTGACCAGAATAATTTAGAATTTTTTGCCTTCATGTTTTTCAAAGTATAAGTTTTGTGAAGATGCCAGCTCTAGTTACATCACCGAAGAAATCGGCTTGTAAGTGATTGGAATTTTACTCATGTTAGAGGTGTTATAAGACGTATTTTGCTGCAAAAGGTTTAGTGATGTCTGCATGCTAAAAGACCCAAGATGCTGCTCAAATCTTAGAAATATATTTTCAAATAGAATATGCAAAGTAAAAATTACAGGAAATTTCAGGCCTTGTAACCTTTTACAAATAGACTCATATTATGTTGTTACTGTTTACTGATCGCCATACTAATCTTCATGTCATTAATTTGTTCTATATATTGTTTTTATATATTGCAAAATTCCTCATTATTTGGTTTTAAACTAGTAACTTTGAGAATAATAATTCTTCTGTCCTAGGTAAGATAGGTATCTGAATTGAGCTGGTTAAAATAAAGGGAAACAAAATCTCAGTAGTTCTCTGCAGAGTTCTAATTTCTTTTATTACATCTAACTGGTTGTTGTAAATATAAAACCGTTTTCTTTAGTACCCCTCAGAGGGTAGGGACAGAAAAAATAGCAGAAGGGCCAGCCTTCTGCTTTGTATGCACTCCCTTTAACTTAATAATAATTAATCTTTAAGTAAGAGTGTGACTGGAGCAAAATTTCTTTCTTTTTTTTTTTTTTTTGAGACAGAGTCTCACTGTGTTGCCTGGGCTAGAGTGCCGTGACATCATCCTAGCTCACAGCAACCTCAAACTCCTTGGCTCAAGTGATCCTCCTCCCTCAGCCTCCCGAGTAGCTGGGACTACAGGCACGCACCACCATGCCCGGCTAATTTTTTCTATATATTTTTAGTTGCCAATTAATTTCTTTCTATTTTTAGTAGAGACGGGGTCTCGCTCTTGCTCAGGCTGGTTTCGAACTCCTGAGCTCAAACAATCCACCCCCATTGGCCTCCCAGAGAGCTAGGATTACAGGCGTGGGAACAAAATTTCTTAATTTGCAATTTAGGAGCCCTTGGTGTTGGTGGGGTGGGGGGAGTCATATGAAGGTTCTCAGGACAAGGTGGTGGCTGTGTTCATTGACATGCCACTCTCACTCTCACCTATGCTTATGCTTTCCTACTTAGGTCACCCACACAGGTGCAAGAATGGGAGAGGCAGATGAGCAAAGGGCAATACATAGAAAAGATAACTACAACAACATTTGGGAAATGATTTGGGAAACATTTGTAAAGTGAACCTGCAGCTATCTTGTTCATAAAGAACAGAGTGTGGCACCACGCACTTTTATGGATTTAGTAAATAATGTTTGTTACTTTTGCATGCTCACTTCGAGCTTTTCTCTGTGGTATGCAGTACTAAAGTGTAGTAAATTTATAAAGTAAAAGTGTTTTTTTTTTCCATAGTAATAAAATCTCTAGAGTTAAAGTGTGGAAGTTAGTAGCCAGTTACCTAGTTTGCATGCCTGTGGTATTTTCATGTTCTATTAATATGAAAATAAACTTGAATATTGATTAGATTTTTGTTTTTTTGCCACCCAGGGTAGAGTTCAGTGTTGTCATCATAGTTCACTGCAATCTCAAGCTTCTAGGCTGAAGCGCTCCTCCTGCCTCAGCCTCCCAAGTAACTGGGACTACTGTCATGCGCCACCACGCCTGGTTAATTTTTCTATTTTTGGTAGAGATGGGGTCTTGCTCTTGCTCAGGCTGGTCTCAAACTCCTGACCTCAAGTGATCCTCCTACTTTGACCTCCCAAAGTGTTAGGATTACAGGCATGAGCCACCACACTGGCTGATTGGATTGTTTTAAACCGATGGAAGAATTGTGTGCCTTTCTCATAGGCCTAAATTGTAAGAAAAAATTAAAACCTTTAAAAATATTGAAATTAAATTAGTTTAAGATACTTTCAGATATTATCTTCATTTATTTTATTGTTTTCTTTTTCTTCTACTCTTCGTTTTTTGCTCTCATGCATATTATCTTCATTTAAACACACCTAAGATGACTCTAGTCCATTCAGTTCTAGAAAACTTAAGATGGATTTAAAAAATACTTTCTTTGAAGTTTATAGTTCATAATGATATACTTCATTACTTATAGAATTGTAATGATCCTTCCAGTCAGCAATTTTAACTCTATTTCCATTTATAATTGAACTACATTTCTTTCACTTTCAACATGCAAGATATATGCAATGTTACAGAGAGAGTTCTATATGTGCATGTATCTGTATAGTGCATATAAAACATGAAAGAAAAGGAAAAATTCAAATAAATCGAAAGTAGACAGTCCAGTTATTGACCCTGTTCCTCACTATGTCATGCTCAGGCATTTCCCAGGGGAATTAGTAAGGGTGGGACCCCCACAACAAAGGGCAGAAATAGGGAATGCTACAGAGCTATAGCTTTACCCAGAGAGAGGAGCAGTTTCAGTTGTTCAGGCAGCCTGTGCAGCTTGGTGGGATTGAGGCGCCTTGAGCTCAGATTGCTGGCCTGTGGTTTTGACCAAATCACTTTGCTCCCACTCTTGTCTTGAAACTCAAGTTTGGAATATTCATGTATTCATAGGAGTGCAGTGAGAAATAACTAACAGAGCAGGTGCATGGCATGCATGAAGCACTCTCGTTTCTAGAGGTAGTGCTATGTGATATCCTTTTCTGCAGTGTTCTGAATATCAGCTATTTAGATTTTGGTGATCACTTATAAAATTGAAAGGAGGGGACATTGTTGAGGTTTATTTGGAAACCCAGATACTACTTCTGTCTCTCTCTCTTTTCCTCTCCCTGTCTCCCTTTCTGCTTTCTCCTCACCCTCTCTCCATTCCTTCCTCCCTCATATATTTCACTCATAGGTATTTTAAGAGAATTTTCACTTTGGTAATATAATTTTGGATAAAATAGTAGATGAAAAGTACTAACATTCTCTTTTTGAGACTTAGTAAAGATTATTTTAAATTTTCAAATAAGACTCTAATCCAAAAATGCACAGCATGACTTTATTCAGAATATTAAAATGTGAGAACTGGAAGGGATCTCAGCAATTATCTACTGCAGTAGATCTTCCCTTTCCTAAGAAATGAAGCTTGTCCTAGGTGTATTTGCCAAATCATAGAGAAGTAGAGTGTGTCTGAGAGTGAACTTTTTTCTAATAATAATAATGTTTATTCTTATTATAAAAGCAGTGCCTCTTAATTGTAGAAAATTTGGAAGATACTAATTTAAAAATTACCCCCACTTTTAATCCTATTATCTAGAGAAACCACTGTTAACATTTTAATATGTATCTTTCTTGTCTCTTCTTATATACACATATATGTGCATTTTTACCATATTCGAACCATGTAGTTCATACTGTTTTTAATAAAGATAGCTTTAATGGTTTTCTAAAAATGAAATAGGGGCATTGTAAAAAATTCCAATGACACAGAAAAATAAAAAGAAGAAAGTAAAAATATCACTTGAATTCTAACTGTCCAGAGATAATCATTGGTCAAAATGTTAAGAAAATCATGAAGTATGCTAAAAAATGGCTAGTTAACAATATTAATAACATTCTTCCAGACATTTATCAATTTGTATAGATATTCATAAAAATTTATGTGTATACTGATGTTTGGTCATATGGTTTTTACTCAATAACATCATGTGGACATAACTTCTATGTCAATAAACAGGTCTATACCACAACTTTTGCTGACTGCATAATATTTTGTTATGCAGATAAATCTTAATTTATTAAAAAAATTTTTATTGTTAATTCTTATTATCAATATTTCTCTTATTAACAGTGCTATAAAAAATGTCCTCATAGTTAAATTTTTGTGCACATTTTTGATTAGTTTCTTATGCCAGATACCTAAAGTGACGTTGCTGGATCAAAGGTTGTGCTGTTTATACTCTTATCAGCTATGTATGAGGAAGTCTATTTCCCTATAAAATCTAATCAACATTGAATATTATAGTGTAATATATTAACTTATTTTGAAAAATGTTTCATTACTGTTTTATTTTGTATTTACCTTCTAGCAAGGACAAACACTTCCCAAGTTTTTATTGAATTGACTGCTTATTATTCTTCTGCTGTGAATTGTCTGTTTGTGTCTTTGCTGGTTTTTAAATTCAGCTTTTCACCATTATGAATTAAAGATATTAATTCTTTTTTGTCATATATATGGCATTTCTTTAGTAATTTGCATTTTACCCTTTAGTTTTGTACACATTTTGCATGCATTCTTTCATACACATTCTTTTTGTGTGTCTATAGAAGTTTTCAAGTTTTAGATCGTCGATTATATCAATATTTACTTTATGATTATTGCTGTTTTTAAAATCATGCTTAGAAAATCTTTTCTTACCCAAACATCATCTGACTATTCGTTTATATTTTCTCCCGATACTTTTGTCATTTATTTAATCTATCTGGAGTTCATTTTCACGTAAAATGTGAGAGAAAAATCCAACTTAATTTATTCCAGTAACACTTACAGTATTGACTTTGTCATATATATATGACCAATTTTATCATATACATATAACTACCTTTGTCATATGCTAATTTTTTTTAATTTTAAAAAGAGCTTTATTGAGGTATAAGTGATATACAAAGAGCTGCATATATTTAATATGTACAAGTTGACAAGTTTGGACACATGTAAACACCTAGAATACCATCACCATAATCAAGGTAATAGACATACCCAACACTTCCTAGAGTTTCCTTGTGTCCCTTTGGTTTTTGTTTGTTTGTTTTTGTGTTTGATTTTTATTTTTGTGTGGCTAAATTTAGCATTTTTTTTTCTGTATGGTTTTCATTATTAGTGCCATAATTTATAAAGCTTTCTACCTCAAGAGTATATGTATGCATGTACACACACATACACATATGTCTGTATATTTTTCTGGTACATTTATGGTTTCATTTTCAATATTGTAATCATTAGTTTATCTAAATTTTATTTGGGTGTAATATGTTAAATAAAAGTTTAACTTAATTTTTCCCTAAATGGTCAATTATATCAATAAAATTTATCAAATAATTCATATTTTGCCACTGATTTTAAATGTTTTCTTTATTACATAAATTCTTACAGCTATTGGGATATAATTCTGGACTTCTTGTTCCACTCTGTTTATCTTTCTGTTTATTCTTACACTAGTTTCATACTTTTAAAATTACAATATCTTTATAATACACTTAAAATCTTAAAACTTTTTATAAATTTTTAAGTTTGGGGGATGTAAATTGTTATTGCATTATCCTTTAATTGACATTTCTTTGTCTAGTAGTGATTTGGAACATTTTTTCATGCTTCTTGACCATTTGGATTTGCTTCTCTGTGAATTTCCTATTGTACTGTATATCTTTTATCCATTTTTCTCTTAAGTTGACATATAAATATTAACCCTTTATCTGTCATCTGCTTTGCAAATAGTTTTGCAACTCTGTTACTTATTACTTGTGGTATCTTTGACTATATACAAATCTTCAATTGCATTTACAAGGTCTGCCTTTATTTTATAGTTTTTAGGTTTTCTGTCTTAGTTAATAGGGTCTCCTACAACTAGCTGTACCTATAGTTGCCTACATTTTCTTGCATGATATGTGTTATTTAAAATTTTACATTTAAGACTTTAATTTATCTGGATTAATATTTATATATGGTATAAGAAAAAGGTCTAACTTTATTTTTCTTCAGATGGATAGTCAGTTGTGCCAACACTATTTATTATATGAGCTCTTTTCATAAATATAAATGTTGCTTTTTATCATATATTAAATTTTTACATATACTGAATTTACTTCTGGAGTCTCTATTTTGTCCCATTGACCAGCTTGTCTACTCCTATGCCAATGCTATGCTGAATATAATGCAATGCAATACTTTGACAAATACTGTAGTTATTTGGTTGCAGTGGCAGAAAGGCATTCTCCAACATATAAGCATTAAGCAAATATACCTTTGAGTCCTCGAGAAACTTTGAGTCCTTCTGGAAAATAATTATTTGATAAAATTCAGGCAACAAAGAGATAAAGAAAAGAAATTAGAAAATGGGGAAGTCAGGCCATAAAATGACCCATGGGGAGCATTAAATTTATTAAAATAAAAAAACTATGATCAAACAGCTGTGAGAAATATGTTGCAAACAGTATGTATATAAATGTAATTAATACTGACAATGTAGAAAGAACTAAAATAAAATCAGTTGGTGGTTATGTGGTAATTTGATAATATGTATCAAAACTTATAGTGCACATAACATTTGACCCAGCAATTCTACTCACTCTATTCAAAGGTGTATGTGTACTACTGTATTTTGTAATAGCAAAAGATTAGAAACAACACTTCATTGATGGGCAAACAGTTAAATAAGTATGGTTATATGAAAAAGTATCTAAAAAATTTGTGAAGTATAAAAATGCAAGGTACAAAGAATTGTGTACAATATGATACCATGTATGTTAACAAAATTATTCATACATGCATATATTTATATTTACATAGAAAAGGTCAGCAGGAGAAAAGCTAGGCACACTCATTGCCTTCATGGAGCTTATAGCCTAGCAGGGAAGATATATGTAGAACAAATAATTACAAGTTCACTGAGAATGATAGGGTACTCTGCGAGAATACAGAGAGTACATTGTAGGTAGATTTAACCAGGCTTAGGGAGTTAGAAAAGGCTTTTTGGAGAAAACAATACTTTAGTTTTTAATAATTAATTCATTTAATGTTTAATATTTAATTTTTTCTTTTTAATATTTAATTTTAACACAAAGGACATTCAGGAGTTAGTGAAGGGTTAGAAGTGAGATTTTTAGATAGGGAACATTCCAGGTAGACAAATTATAAATATGCAGGCTCCTGGTGAGGATTGGGGGCTAGGAAGGGCACTGTATACTCCAGAAAGAGGGCCAGTTTGACTGGAGCATAGAGGGCTGAGGCAGGGTAGGAGAGGAAAAGGACACAGATGAAGCAGGACAAGCAGGCAGGATTCGTTGGAACACGAGGCCATAGTCAGGAGTCTGGTCATTGTCCAAAGGAAGGGGGTGAGTGACTGAATAATTTTAATCTGTTAGGGAAGCGAAGTGGAGTAAAAGTTTAAGTAGATGTGTTTTGAAAACTCGCTGACAGCTGTGTGTTAAATGGACAGGAGGAGAACAAAAACAGACGGAGAGGCTACTGCAGCAGTCCAGGTGAGAGATGAAGTGTTGGCAGTGGAGGAGAGAATGAATGGGTTTAAAGATCTTTAGGCATCAGAACTGATAAGGTTTGGTAATAGACTGAGTGTAGCGAGTGAGGAAGATAGAAAAGTCAAGGAAGGCTCCTTGTATGGAGCTTGAGCAGCTCTGTGGACAGTGCTGTCATTTACTAAGATAGAGAACAGATAAAGAGAAAAGTGGGAGATGATTCATCCAACTTTGGACCTATTGAGACTGAAATGGTAGGTGGCATCCACACAGAGGTGACAGGTAGGCGAGAAATGTATGGGTTGGTCTGAAACTCAGAAGAGATGTGTGGCCTTGAGATGGAGGTTGGGAGTTGGTGACGTAGAGATGTGTCTGAAGTCATGGAGTACATGAAATTGCATCGTAAGAGAGAACATAGTGCAGGAGGAAGGGAGCCTGAGCGAGGCCCGAGGAGCACCCACGCAGTGATCAGAAAGAACAAGAGGATCCCCGAAAATAGAACTGAAAAGAGAAACCAAAGATGTAGGAGAAAACTCTCCAAGTGGTTTCTTGGGAAGTGAAGAAGAGGACATCTAAAGAAGACAGCAGCCATTTAACACGGCCAAGAAGTCAAGTTCCGAGGAGGCCTGAGACATGTCTACTGGATTTGATTACAAGGAAGCCTTTTGTGACATGTGAAAAGGCCATCAGGAGAGGTGGAGGCAAAAACACAGCTAGGCATAGGGTGAAGGTAAATAGGAAGTAACTATAGAGAGTCGAAGTTAATTTTGGGGGGAAGTTTGGCAGTGCAGTGAAGGCAACAGGCAGAACAGAAACTTGAGGATATGTGAGTCCTACAAGATTTTTACTTTTTATTTTGAAAAATACTTATAGGAAGGCACCAGTAAAGAAAGCGAGGCTGGAAACATAGGAGAGGGAATTAGCCATTAGTCATTTTTGTCACGATTCCTGAGAAGGCTGGGGAGGTTGGGAGTGAGACCTGGAGCACAGGGAGAGGGGTGCTTGCCCACTGGTAAGGGCTGGGAAACAGGAGAGGGTTAGGTGTAAATACAAGTGCGCAGTGGATGCCATGGCAAGATATTTCAGTAATTTCCACCCACTGGAAGTTGGAGGCAAGGTAAGCTGCTAAGAGAGGGAGAAAGGTGCTGGCCAGCCCTCTGGGCTTGCAAAGAGTGGAGCGTTGGAGAGGGAGATGACCGGAAACTCAGCACTCCCCAGAGAGCCTCACACTTCTTTATGATGAGAGGCAAACTCCTGAGGCTTTCGTATTGTAACTTGAATTGTTTTAGGTAAAATCTAGGTGGGGGTATTGGTAAACATTTTACAGACCACCTCCAGTGTAAACATTTAATAGTCACATAAAAAACAAAACATTGAAGAGTAGACTGGTTCTACTGTACCATGGTATCAATTAAAAGTCAATGTCCGCTAAAAAGTCCAGAAAAATATGGATATACCCATATACTCCTTAAGCAAGGGAGATATACTAAATTCAGATATGCAAAGTAAATATATTAATTTTTTCCCTATATATTCTTAACAAATTATTTTTTGGGACAGGTGCTAAGCTAGAGGGAAAAGACCATGGAGTTTGGAGTCAAATGGATTTGGTTTAAATCTAGCTTTGCCAATTACTAAAATGACTGCAGGAAGTCACTATTGCTGGGCTTCAGTTTTCTCATTTTCTAAATAATAAAATCTACCTGAATTGGGTTCTTGTGAGGATTAAGAGAGGTGATATGTGTAAAATATTTAGGAAAGTGCATGACACATATTTTGTGCTCCATTAGAGAGGAGTCCTTTTACTTATTCTTGATTTACAGGATCTGCAAAATTTATTTACAGAGTTACCATGAATGATCTTTTCTTGCCTGTTCAATCAACCCATAACTTTTTTTTTGACACAGGATCTTGCTCTGTCTCCCAGGCTGGAGTGCAGTGGCATCATCATAGCTCACTGCAACCTCAAACGCCTGGGCTTGAGCAATTCTCCTGCCTCAGCTTCCCAAGTAGCCGGGACGACAAGCACAGAATACCATGCATGGCTAATTTTATTTTTTTCCATTTTTGTAGAGGCGGGTTTTCGCTCTTGCCCAGGCTGTTCTCGAACTCGTGGCCTCAAATGATTCTACCACTTTGGCCTCCCAAAGTGTTGGGATTACAGGTGTGAGCCACTGCCCAGCCTCAACCCATAAACATTTATTGAACATCTTCTAGTTACTTGGTGCCTAGTCCTTTGCTAGGGACTGAGGAAATAAAGAATGAACATAGTTATTCTCCTGGAGCTCTTTATGCTGCATTTAAAATGTTTTCATGTAAGAGTTTTACAAACACACATTTCTAGAGTCTGATAGTTGCTTAATTGAATTGACTATGTAATATTTTAGTCCAGTGGCCAGCGTATCAGAGCCACTTAATACATCTTATTTTTCTTCTCTTCTTCAACAGTAAGATATAAGCAATGCTAGCTTTATAACCAACTGACATTAAGAAATCCGATGTACAGATTCAGAATTACAAATAGCATCTGATAGGTATAGAAAGAAACCATTGAAAGCATAACCATCTTAGGAAGTCTGACCTTTGGGCACAGACTTCCAAGATTGGTTACGTGTTTTGCCCTAAATAGCATCCCTGAAATGGTCTAGAAGTTTCACATCTTTTTGTGACCTTACTTGTGTTTCCTGTGGTTTTGCCTCAGGCATATTCTTTCCATTTCTGAAAGCTGAATTTCATGTCTGATTGTTTCAAGAAAGCTTTTTTCCTCACTAAAATTCACAAGTCGATGTCTAGTCTTTCTTCTGGCTCAATAAGAGGAACCGTATTCTCTGGAATCTGTAATAGGTCACTGCTTTAGAGTATGATACGGTACCTTTAGTGGTTCCTATGCTATTTATTCTCTCAGTGAATTCCAGTATTTTCTGTTCATTTTATGAAATTAAAAGACTTTTGTGAATGCATTCTCTTTGTAAAAAATTAAAATACACAAGTTCAGAGAATAAGATATAAAATACCTATTTTTCTCCTCATCTCTTCCACTTCCTATAAGTAACACTGTTAACACTTTTTTCCAGATATTATTCTATGTATTTTCATGCATACATATGTCTATATCAAATATGTATATTTATATATATTTTTTAACAATAGTGGGATTTTAGAATACAAATTATTCCACAACTGGTTTTTCTTACTTAATAGATGTCGGAGCTATTTGACATGGTACATTTAGATCCACCTCATTCTCGCTAACAGCTGCATAGCATCCTATATTACAGATGAAACATGATTTATATAACCAGCCTCCTGTTGATATCCAAAGCCAAACTCCTGAATTTCCATCCAGACCTGATCCTCCCATACTCTTCTCCATTTCAGCTAATGACAGTTCTTTCAGTTGCTCAGGCCAAAAAAAAAAAAAAAAACCTTTTAGTTATCTTTCACTATCTCCTTTTTTACTTATCATTTGACACATACCCATTTATTGATTTATTTATTACCTATCTCCTTCTCACAGGGATATAAGCCTTGTATCAATAGGTCAGAAACAAGGGATCGTAACAGTGGAAAGGGCAACAGGTAAATCTACTGAAAGAAAAAAAAAGCACGCACGTGTGTGTGTGTGTGTGTGTGTGTGTGTGTGTGTGTATGTGGTGGGGAGGGTACCTTAGCACCAATACTGGGTTGTCTCCCCTATAACTTTGACAGGAATTCAGGTCTTTACTCCTTAATCACCTGGTACTACTGTCTCTCCACAATTGTCTGTTCTCTTGGAATCTTTTACTACTTATATCTGTTCAGTCAACATGTCTTATCATTTTTCTCTAAATATATCATGGCGCACATCTACTTCTCTTTAATACCAATGCCGTCACCTTATTCCAAGACGTTATCAACGTTGGCCGAGACTATTGCTACAGCCTCCTAACTGGCCTCTCCCATCAACTGTGCCACGGCCTCTGCTCTCTCTTCCATATTCTCCACTCTGTAGTCAGAGTGATCTTTTCACAACGCACAGCTTAAAGCCCTACGGTGGCTTCTCCTTGTCCATGCCCATGAGTCAAACTCATGATCCCTCACCTTGGGCTCTTCCTGTCTCTCCAGCCTCATTAGGTACTATTCACTCCCTTGCCTTCCATACTTCGCCATGCTGATTTTCTGTCAGTTCCTATCTCAGGCCTTTGCACAAACAATCCCCTGACAGGAATCCTCTTTCTCGCCATCCCTCACCTTACATCATTCAGGCTCCATCTTACATATATTTTCCTTAGAAATGCTTTTCATGACTCTACAGACCATACTCTGGACTTCTTCTGGGTAGCATGCTTCATACTTGTGTTTATTGGGTAATATTCGTGTCTGTCTTTCTGGTGAGATTGCATGCTCCCTGACAGCAGAGGTCGTGTCTGGCTTTATCACCGGTAGGTACACATTGGATTCTCAACAAATATTTGCCAAATGAGTAAAGGTCGTCTAAGCTTCGGGAGAGTGAAAATTCTCTGAAATTACTGCCCCGGCCTGATTCAAGAAATGATGATCTGGCATAAACTTGTGTAGATGAGACAAAATGAGGCAATAGAAAAAGAAAACCTGGTAGGCCCAGGGCAGAACATTATCCTGCAGTCTCTCCTTGATTGGGTTCCATCAATAGCCTACTGAGGTGGGGTTAAGACCAAAATCACAGTGTGGTTAAGTTAGAGTTATTTTTCCACTTTTGCATATACAGGTATAATACAATTATATATGTAATGTACATAATTACTTGTTTAGACACTAACTGCTAAGAAATTAACTTTTTAGAAAATTGGATGTGTTTCATTTCATAGCATGAGTTTACTTCTCAGACCATCCTTTTATTGTCCTTTATTGATCAGGTTAAAATAAAGCCTTGAGTTATCTTTTTTATACTTTGATATGTAACAGTTTATTGTACATCAATGACACCTCAATAATGCTGTATTTTAAAAAAGATTGCCAATAGTTTCCAATATTGAGTCTGGAATTTTGACTTAAAAATAATCTTTAAAAATCCAGTACCTAACCTTCTTGGGAAACTAGAATTTAGACTCTAATTGTTTAATGTGGGAGCAGTGCCTTCACCACTTTGGGCTACAGTCTCCTTATCTATAAAATGATGGTAATAGTGCATGTAATACACTTAGAACTTGGGTGGTAATTGTTATAATTATGATTATTCTATCTTTCCACCTGGAGTTATTTTTAAGGACAGATACTTGACTTTAGTCTCAACCGGCTTTTTTTTCTATAGTGACCTCACCTGGAATAACTTTATTATAACTCCATTGATGCTTCCTACAGTGAAATAATCAAATTAGCCAACTCTCTGGAGAAATAATGAAAACAAACTGTTCTGTTCTTTTCTTAATTTACCATTTTTCATCTTATAAATTGGATGCAGTTGAAGTTAAAAAGATAACAAGGCTTTGTGAAAGTTTTGAGTGATAGAAGATAGAATATGAGCTCAGCCATAATTATAGCTGTGTTAAATTGAGACTATAATTTAAGGATTTAGCCTTCATATTTAAAATTTGAGGGTTTTGTATAACTGCAAGAATCCATAAACAATGATGACATTCTAAAGAGGAAAGAAACAGAAAGTAAATAGCCGTGCTAACTTTTGCATTATATTTAGGTGCACTGGTAGAGAAGGACAAGTTTAGCTCCAAGATGTCTTAGGACACATGGGCACAATACACCAAGAAAGAAGCTTCTGACTGACCGTACTTGCTCTTTAATCTGCAATGCTGGTTACAACAGAATTTATAATCAGTTGAAGGTTTGATGAACTGACAACAACCTCTCTGCTCCCATTTTTATCTTCATGATTGCTTATTTATTGCAGGAGCATGGTATTTATTCTTAATAATATGCTAATCATAATTACTAGGGAAATTGATGTTTAGCCTGTCTGGCATTAGGCGATCAAAAGGAAGCTGCGATGGAAACAAAAACATTTCATTAGCGAACAAAAGGAATCTAAATGTAGCGCACTTTGATATCCTTGTGATTTGGTTCTTACAAATTATTATTAACAACTAGACTAAAACATTTCACTGTAGATATACAAAGCCAGGTTGTTGCAACATGTAGATTTGAGTTTGCTCCAATCTATGAATAACTGAGAAAGTTCCCACAGAGGACAGTAATAAATTGTGGTTGCTCTAACCAGAGACAGCCAGTCCTAATTTAGTTCTGCATCTTCTTGCCTTTTGCTTTTGTGTTTCCTGTCTGCTTTTGGTCCCTGGCACTCTCCATCTTGTCTTCTCCACTCTCCACAGGCCATTTTGGTGGCAATAAAATTCTACGTATTACTTCTTGGGATGTTTACATTTATATTTACTTTATCTCTCATTGGAAAATTAAAAGTTTTTGTTCCTCCTTAATCTGAACATCACTTGTTTTTTTTTTATTTCAACATATTATGGGGGTACAGATGTTTAGGTTACGTATGTTGTCCTTGTCCCCCCCCCACTAAGTCCGAGTTTCAAATATGTCCATCTTTCTGGTGGTGCGCATTGCACTCTTTGTGTATGTATATACCCATCCCCTCTCCCTTTTCCTCCCTCCCCCTGCCCCCTGCTCCCTGCCCAACATCCAATAGATGTTATTCTTATATGTGCACTTATGTGATGATCAGTTAATACCAATTTGATGGTGAGTACATGTGGTGCTTATTTTTCCATTCTTGGGATACTTCACTTAGTAGAATGCGTTCCAACTCTATCCAGGAATATACAAGAGGTGCTATATCACCATCGTTTCTTAAAGCTGAATAGTACTCCATGGTACACATATACCACATTTTGTTAATCCACTCATGTATTGATGGACACTTGGGTTATTTCCACATCTTTACAATTGTGAATTGTGCCGCTATGAACATTCGGGTGCAAGTGTCTTTCTTATACAGCATCATTTGCTCTTTTGGGTAGATGCCCAGTAATGGGATTGTTGGATCAAATGGTACTTCTCCTTGTATCTCTTTAAGATATCTCCATATTGCTTTCCACAGAGGTTGCACTAGTTTGCAATCCCACCAACAGTGCATGAGTGTTCCTATCTCTCTGCATCCACGCCAACATCTATTGTTTTGGGACTTTTTGATAAAGGCCAGTCTCACTGGAGATAAGTGATATCCCATTGCAGTTTTAATTTGCATTTCCCTGCTGATTAGAGATGTTGAGCATTTTTTCATATACTTTAGGGCCATTATTTTGTCTTCTTTTGAAAAGTTTCTGTTCATGTCTTTTGCCCACTTTTTGATAGAGTCGTTTGATTTTTTCTTGTTGATTTTCCCGAGTTCTAAGTAGATTCTGGTTATCAGCCCTTTATCAGATTTGCAGCATGCAAAAATTTTCTCCCATTCTGTAGGTTGTCTGTTTGCTCTTGTGACAGTTTCTTTGGCTGTGCAGAAGCTCTGAAAGGGTCTTGACTGAAGGGATATTTTTCATTGCTGGCTGTGAGCGTGGAGGGAGCATGTTGGACTCCCGTTGCTACGACGGATCCCTGTAACTCTCTGTTCCTCTTTTTCTATCAGGAATCATACGTTTACCTGTCTGTCTCCATTGCTAGATGGTGAGCAACCTGTGCATAGGTACTGTGCTTCGTTTGTGTCTTTTTTCCCAGCTTCTAGAACATGATAACTTCACAAGCGTTTGCTGCGTGAGTTGTGAATGAATGAATTCACGCTCCAGCGTCAGGCCAGCTGTACCTGCTGATGAGTTCTCTTGGCCGGAAGCCTATAAACCTCTCTGGTGGAGGCAGGCTTGTGCTGGTTAAGTGTCTGTCTAGGGACACTATTGTTGACCGCCAGTAGGATTCCGGAGGCTGCCAGAAGAAAGAGAAGTGGTTGTAGAGGGATGAACTAAAAGACCAAAATTTATACTCAGTTTCTAGCATGACAGGAGGTAGACAGAAGCAGAAGATGCTGTCACTTTGAGGTCCTGTTGAGCGAGGTCAGATTTCCTGTATTGTAAGAGAGACCAGGGGCCAGAGGGAAGGAACTCCTGCTTAGCTGACCAGAAAAGATTACCCTGGGGACAGAAAGGAACTGATACATGCTGAGTAGCTATAATATACAGAGGGTCCAGGGAGGGTGACCAAAATTCATCCACTTATTTAACACATTTTTTTCCCAGAACTGTTGTAGAGAGGGATAACATACATTTTGAATACCTGCTGTATACCAGACCCTCTCCTACATCCCGGAGTACAGCCAGGTTTGATAGACCTGTGCCGCCCACACACCTGCACAGCAGATGGGGCCAATATCCATTCCGATTGGTCAGTGTCCATGATGCCTGGTTGCTAAATATTTTGACTAGCCCTAGCGGTGAACTAGAAGTCCT
>CAUYSK010016410.1:0-72538 GCA_963575035.1 Avahi laniger | reverse complement strand
ATTTCAACTTTTTTTTTTTTTTTTTTTTTTTTTTTGTGAAAGAGTCCAACTTTCTTCCGGGGGGGGCGCGCCGGGGCCGCACCCAAGCACCCACCCACCAAAGACACAGGGCCACAACCGAGCCAACACCCACACCCCCCCAAATAACGTGAGCCTCGGCCTAAAAAAAAAAAAAAAAAAAAAAAAAAAGTTGAAATCAGAGAGGGAAGGAGACTAGGATGTGATTCAGCATCTACCCTAGGGTCAAATTTTGTTAGGCATGTTCTACAGCCTTCCTCTGGTCCTTTCGGCATCATTCTTCCTAATTTTGCAAATGATAAACTGGGTTTCAGAGAGGTCAAGTGCATTATGTGCCACCTAGAAAACGTAAAGGCAGAGCTCAGTGCAATTTATTTTCCATCGCACACTGCTGCATCTCAGCAATCAATCCAACCCCATTCCTACGTCTTCTCCCTGAGCTTTGCTATTTTTAAAGATGACAATTTATTAATAAATATGCATCATAATATTTTGTAGGCCATATTGATATAGACGTAGACATCCACGTGGGGTGTGTGTGTGTGTGTGTGTGTGTATATATATTTATGCACATTCACATATATGTATGTGAAAAACAAGGTCCAGTTATTTGAAAAGGCCACCTAATTTTAAACATTTGAATGGTAGTACTGAGATGACTAATGTTCAAATTATTTTTCTCATTTGCATTTAGTGGTGAGTTCACGGGATCATCGGGAGATATGAATTATTATTTCTCTGTTTATGGTTTATCAGATGAATTTCAGGAAATACCTTAGGCTCCCTACCCTTTAATGTCTTCATTTCAAAAAGAGAAATCATGCAACCCGTCCTACATTGTAGCACTGTTGTGAGAAGAACATTGGAGCGTGGGTATAATACGACTTTATTGAAAGCATAAAGTCCCGTAGAAATGCAAACAACCAGGAGAAGCTGAAGCATGGCATTTTGCAAAGATCAACATCCCTCTCATGTTCTATCCAGGAGCAATCATAGACGAGTAGAAATTTGTAGCAGTTTGAAAGATAAATGATTCTGAGAAAGGAAAGAGAAATGAAATTGTCTTTCTCCACTCAGTCTTTGAAATGAGAAAATGGTTCCTGTGTCTTCATCTAAAAGCAAGTAAATCAACAGTTTGTCATGTGATTCTCACAGAGGAAAAGAGAGATAATAGTCTTAAACTGTTTCTCTCTGAGTTCAAGTTGCTAAGTGGAACTAAAGTACAGAATATTGCAGCTGAAAACCAGTTGATACTTTCAACAAGTATCTCCGAAGTTTAAACTACATGCAAGGTATCTTGTGGTCACTTCTGTATAGTACAGTTCATTTAATTTTAACAACAGGAAGGAGAGTATGTTGACTTCATTTTAGAGAGGGGGAAACTAGGATTTGGAGATGAAGTAACTTGTCCAAGAGCAGATAGCAAGTATATGACACACCCAGAATTTGGACTCAGATCTTTTGATTCCTATTTCAGACTTATATTCATAAGGGACTTAAAAAAATAATTTATCACATACAGAAATAGATCCAGAGCATTGCTTCTTAACATTTTAGCTAAGATCAAGTATAGATCCAGAGTAGGTAAACTACCTTTCTCAAGGTTATTCAGGTAAATCATCTATACTAATTAACTCAGAAAACCCTTCTGCATGAAGTAAAGATCCCCAAAAAAATAAATAAATAAAATTAAAGAAGTGTCCTACAGTGTCTGTATTTCTTTCC
Organism: Avahi laniger; assembly: GCA_963575035.1. Lineage (NCBI taxonomy): Eukaryota > Metazoa > Chordata > Mammalia > Primates > Indriidae > Avahi > Avahi laniger. Next base: position 70,795 of record CAUYSK010016410.1, on the reverse strand, counting down.
TCAATTATTCCAGGACTCCTCTTACTGATGACATTTAACTTATGAAAGCCTAAGAAATGTTTGTTGATTTAATACCTCAGAGTTCTTGTTCAAAGAAAAGATATGATTTAAATTCTGGGTCTGGTTAAATCATCTGATGATGGAGGACTGCTTGAGATTTAGAGAAATCAGTAAAATTGATTACGATCCAAAGTCTCAGAAATATTAATTAAATCACCGAACCTCTTAGCCTGAGCTTCCCTTGTGTTAAAGAGTGAGATTTCATCTTGTCATTCACTCTCTGGGAGGTTCTATCCAGATTTAACTCAATAGATTCACATCTTTCCCATGTCCAGGCCAAATTTCCACTCAAAAGTTATTCGGTGAGTTAAGATCTTACTCAGCTCCAAAAAGATCCCTAAAGATAGCTTCACACATTTATTATAGACTTCCTTTTCAAGAAAATGTTAAAAACTCATTCTAGGGGAATGTCTAAAAATCACTTAACATTTGTGAACATTTTTCTTGATTAATCTTTAAAAAGCTCAGATGTAATTGAGAAATATAAATAATACTTCACTTAGGAGAAATAAATCATGATATTTCTCTTTATGCAGTAAACCATTTTTCCCTCTAGTAAGACTATGGATTTCTTCAGTAGAATTACATTTTCTTCATTCTGTTTGTTCAATCTTAGCAACTGAGAGGATGTATATTTAACTCTTCCAGTATACTGGAGGTTACAGCTCTCTGTTAGGCCAAATTATTTCTGCTTTTTTCATTGACTTTCATTGTGCCATAAGCTAAACATGATTTGCAGAATGCATGAATGCTTGAGTTGGAATAATGAACATTGTAAACCTAGTGTGTGGTCTGGACCCCATCAACAGCATTCATGAAACAATGAATACAGTAGATTTCAATTAAAATATGTATTGTGTCTGGTAAACCATGAGGCTACAACCTTAATGGTCCTGTTGTTTTCTAACCATATAATCCAGCTAATTGGTAGCTCAGGGATCAGCCATAAAGCCCAGTTAGCAAAGTGAGATAAATTAATGCTCGTATTAAATCCGATAAGGTCCCTAAGAAACTTGGGAAAGACCTGCCCTTCAGGCAAGAGAACAAATGACTTCTTTGTGGGATATTTGGAAGGGGATCTCACAAGCTTTCTCTAGCATTTGTATATATGGGGCTATCTGTTCCTTTAGCGTATGTTGGAAAATATCAGCTTTCTAGCAAAATCTCCAAGGACACTTCTCTGCCAAGTTTCATCCCTAGCCACGTTTTGCTTCTTACTGTAGGGCCCAGTTTATCTTTTTTTTCTCTTCTCTGCACCTGCCACCACCCACTCCACTCCTGGGGATGGTCCTTGTTCAAAGACTGAAACCTAAGTAGATACAATCTTCCCATTCCTGCTTTTCTTCTCTTCTAAAAACAAGCACATTTTAATTTAAGCCATGCAATGCTAATCTTTAAAGTGAATCAAGGATAGGAAAATAAAACAACAAAATAAACTTTGTAAAGATAGAAAGGATTCCCAAACCTACAGAATCCTTATAGCTTTGATCTCCACACTACAGTCCTGACTCCTTTCTTAGATGGTGTCTTGGTTCATTTGTGTTGCTATAAAGGGACACTGAGCCTGGGTAATTTATAAAGAAAAGAGGTTTATTTGGCTCATGGTTCTGCAGACTGTACAAGAAGCCTGGTGTCAGCAGCTGCTCCTGGTGAGGGTCTTAGGCTGCTTCGGTCATGGCAGAAAGCAAAGGGGAGCTGGAGTGTGCAGAGATTGCATGGCAAGAGAGGAAGCAAGAGAGAGGAGGAAGGAGCCTGGTTCTTTTTACCAACCATCTCTCTTGGGAACCAATAGTGCAAGAACTCACCCATTACCATGAGGAAGGCACCAAGCCGTTCATGAGGCCTCCTCCTCCATGATCCAAAAACCTCCCACTAGACCCCACTTTCACCATTGGTGACCAAATTTCAGCATGAGGTTTGGAGTAACAAACATCCAAACTACAGCAGATGGTAACTGGGTTTCCTGTCTCCACACATCCTCCTTCCCCATTTCCCTCATTCCCTCCACTTGCTCTTCCTGCCGCTTTCCAATAATAGGCTGGAGGGTTGGGTTGACAGTGGGCGATTCTGTTTATACAAATAAAAACCTCATACATCAGTCAGAGTCAACTCCAAAAGACTCCATTGCCCTTTAAATGCAAAACTTTCAAAAATGGAAACATTTCCATCTGCAATTCAGACACAAGTCTAGGTCCAGGTGCTTAAATAAGAAGCAAACCCCTGTGCTGTGATTTGAGAATGGTACTCATAGAGGCTGTGCTCCCAACTATTGCGTGACAAACCTGTCTCTTTTATCTCTTGGGCTATTAAGGGTGCTCCTGAACATGAAATATAAATTTCCCCCTGATGATTTATGCCTCAGGTGTCGAGAGGGAAGCAAGGAAGAGGGAGTGTTAAAAGTGCTCTCAACGGTTTACCCTCTCCCCAAAAGGTTTTTTCCCAAGTCGACCTTTTACATGGGTTTGCCATTCTGACTTATCTGCCCAGAAGATGCCAGGACCAAAGCCCTTTGATTAGTTTCAGACAGTAGGTAATTAAAGCTACCATCAAAGGGCCCTAAGTGGCAGGATGAGGCCAATCTCAACCATGCTCCCTTTTCCAGAGTCTCAGATGCAGTTCTGTTTAAGTTCCAGAGATGCAGCGTTTTTTACGTAGCCAGAATGTAGTCTAAGGTCAGACTACTATCCATTACCTTCAACTCAAGGGTATTTAAATTGAGTTTCTGATCTCATTGTCAATAATTACAAGGGTGATAGATGTATCACAAAGCAACCCCCATTTCCAGTGGAGCAACATTTCATGGCTCACACACAAACATAGAAGCCAAAGGGGCACAGCTCCCTCCAGTTTGGGATTCATTGTCGTGATGGTTTGGTAAAGTCACATGGGCCATGTCACTGAGTAGCTGCAGCCTCAGTCACTGTACACGGCATAAGTCAAGGCCACTTGGACATCTGGAGAAGCACCAGCATGTGTATGGTCTGTGAGTCTGCGTGCATGTTCAGGCTGAGAGCTGCAGCTGGTGGCGTCCAGCACAGCAGCATTGGGACGAGCCACATCTACATGAGCTTATTTGTTTTCATAGCACAGGGATGGAGTGTAAACCCAGCAACAGGTCAGACTGTCAGCTGCAGCTGCTGCTCGACTCAGCCATTGCTGCTGATCTGGGGAACAAAGAGAGTATTAATTGCCGCCACCACCCAAGGGCTGAGGTGTTCTCTCCCCACATGCTGGGGTCCTTGTTCTTTCTACACCACTGTGACATTGGCAGGTCCCATCCAGTTCCTATAATTTACCTTTTCTCCAATCATACCCTGCTTAACCAGTCTTTTTGTCTGGAAGGATCAGAGCAGAATCTCCACATTTCAAAATAGCTCAATATAATTTCATATAACCCCCTACTCAGAGGAACAAAGAGGAAACGGTCCCTTTCTGAGGACAGCTGCATCCAATCACCAAACTAGGATGTGTGGACCTGGAGGAGGGGAGGAGGTAGAGTCAGAAATCTTTCTGAATCATTGTCTGGGAGAGTCATTCAGGAGCTCACCCACACCAGATGCGTAGGGATGTTGGGGTATGGAATACTCCTTAAATACTTGGACCATTTGGCCCACTGTGGATGCCCTTTGTGATGAAGATGCACCACCGTCAGACTGAAAACGGTCCAGAAAGCTGAAAACGTGTCACGGCTGAGTGTCAAGGGCCACCATGGCATAGCTGGAGTTGGCTGATCAGGTGGGGACAGCAACAGTGGTAGCCAGGGGTTCTTGACCCCAGCAGTAGTGGCATTTGGGGCCAAATAATTATTTCTTTGGGGCCAGGGGCTGCCTGTACATCGTAGGGCACTCATCAGCATCCCTGGCCTCTATCCACTTGATGCCAATTGCATCTCTCCCCAAGTTGTGACAACCGAAATGGCTCCAGACAGTGCCAAACGTCCCCTGTGTGTGCAAAATCGCCCCCAGGGGAGCATATGCTCTGTGCTAGCACAGTCACCAGCACTGAGGACACAAATATAAAAGATGCAGAAAGACTTGAGCCAACAGTAGATCCTCTGAGTGTGTTCTGACAGAGCTAAATGCAGAGTGCTGGCCGCCCGAGGAGGGTGAGGTGTGACACATGGGCGAGAGGGAGGGACTGGAAGGACATAGGTAACTGCGGAGACATAAGCTGGCCTTGACCAGCTTACAACGGAGAGGACAGAGTTCTGTTCAAAGGCACAGAGATGCCATACATCCTTTCAGGAGCCTGCCAGAAAAGACACAGAGGCAACAGGAAAAGACCGTGGCCTTCAGATTTAATCCCCGTGTTTGAATTTTGCTTCCATGATGCTAGAGCAAGTGTGCAACTGATTGAACAACTGATGTAGCTCTTCTGAACTTGTCTCCTTATTTGAAATTCCCAAATAATAATAATAGCTCCCGGGGTATTTGCATGAGTTGTTCTATGGTGGGATAGGGTGAGTTGGTAACCGAGAACAAGTATTCAGTAACTCAGTCCTGCTGGAACGAAGTGTGAGCAAAGTGTGGAAAAAGTCAAGGCAGAAAGGGAGAGAACAACCTTTTCATGGTTTTTATTTTGCAGTGATGGCCAGGCCACTGAAGGAGTTCACGTAGAGAAGAAATGTGGCACAGTTTGTATTCTGGCAAAATTTGTCCAACAGCAAATGTGGAGAACAATTTTAGGAGGCAAGACTAGAGTTAGGGATTCAGGTTAGAAACCTGTTGCAGCCGCTGCCTTGGGTAGGAAGTGACAGATGTCTGAACAGAAGCAGTGAGGGGTGGTGGACGGAAAGGGATGGTGTGGCTCTTTGGAGGAGAAACTGTGAGGATTTGGTGAAGCACTTGATGTAAAATACTAGGGTAGACAAAGGGGGAGAGGGAGGGAGGAAGAGAAAGGGAGAAAAAGAGGTCAGTGAGATAAAACCTGAGAGCATCCATGAGATGCAGAAGTAAGGGAGCCGTCAGTGAACTTGGGCAAAGCAATTGCAAGTGGCCATGAACTGACCACAGTTTCTGCCAAATAGCACGTATATGGCCAACTATATTTCACCTCTTTCTTTCTTTAACCCTAAGAACATAGGTGAATATTCTAACTCTCCACATCCCCACAAATGTGTCCTGCATGCCCATGTGTTTCACCATCAGTTTTTCCTGAAGAAACTGTCAAACATGTAAAGTAAATGCTTAATTTTTATTAATTCCCCTTAATATTTAATTCCCTGTGCTTATCAATTGAATCAGCAATTTTTCATGGAGCGATTTTATTATTTGCTTTCTCGGTAAGTTAAATTCCTGGTAAAGATCAGATTTTTTTAAATGGGATCATTTCTTGTTTAATAATTTTATCAGTTTTTCCGCCTAGAACAATGTGGCAAAAATGATAAGAATTACAGAGATTAGAAAGTCATTGAAAAATATTTTCAGGCTAGGAGTTTCGCGGTGCTTTATATTGTTGGAGCAAGGAAAACAGCATTAAAAAATATTTTCTGTGATCACGTGCTGGAACTTGAATTAAATCAGAAGTATGATAGAAACAAAAAATTCCACAGCTGTTCCTCTGTCAGTTATGTGGCGATGATCAAATATTAGGTTAACAGCTTCTTTCTATGTCTAAAGCAATGAAATTAATATATTTTAAGCAAATTTACATATTTTTAAAAATTATTTTCAAATGCCTTTCATTGGACTTGAAATGATGGTTCCACAAAATGCATTTAATCAGCATATTCAGAAGTAATTTATTCCTTTTAGTTTCTTGTTGAAATGTTGTTAAAAGTATGCGTGCCAGCAGTTCATATGTATACTATCCAATGTAAATTTCTTGCTATATTTAATGGATAAAATGTAATTACTTGCACAGTGAAGGGAAGTATAAATTATTATCTTAAAAGGAATAAATGGCAAACATTAATGTAATGTCTGGAAATAATATAACATTCTTTTAAGTCTAATAAAAATCAGTATCATGGGCTAATTACTGGACGTGCCATTTAGTAATTATAAGCTGTTATCAGTATTTTCTGATCTGAGGATACAAAATAATGATACGTTTATGTTATTTGATGTGTCAATTTATTTCTAAAGAGCAATTCAGGACAATAAAATGAGTATTCTATTCACTATTTTGGAAGGCAAATACTGTAACATAGGGTTTTCTCCTTAGAGTAGTCACCTCAATTCCTCCTGCACCCTCTGGCCGTGGGCCCTTGGAGTATGCTGTTGTCATTGTCTACATCACTGTTCCTACTTTCTGCACTCACACCCCCTCCAACCCCACTCTTTTCCTGAATATGTGTATCTACCCAAGAAACACAAGGCCAGTCAGGCACAGTGGCTCATACCCGTGATGCCAGCAATTTCGGAGGCTGAGGCGAGAGGATCGTTTGAGGCTGCAGTGAGCTTTGATTGTGCCCCTGCACTCCAACTTGGGCAACAAGAGAGACCTCGTCTCAAAAAAAAAAAGAAATGCAAGGACACACACATAACGCATATACAAATCTCATTCTGAGGGGCTCAGAGGCCATTTGTGATCTGCTTTATAATTCTGATCCGCTCCCTCCCTCCGCAGCGCACCATTATCCTGATCTTGTGACAAATACTTCTCCATGCTTTTATTTATAATTTAACCAACTCTGTGTGCATCCCTGCATGCACCATCCAGTTCTACCTGTTTGGGGAACGATATGTGAATTGCAATGATAGAAGTGCTATTTTGTGCCTTGCCTCCCTCCCTGAATACTAAAATTTATCCCTGCTTTTGTATTTATTTGCATTTTATTAATTTCCATGGATGTGTAATATTCTATTACATGAATACACCACAATTCATTTATCTATGTTCACTCACAGTAGATACTTGGGACCCCTGCCTGGTTTCTGGGCTGGGGATATTGCAAACACACTGTTACCAATGTTCTTGCACACACGTGCGCTGCTGCACATATGTAGACGTTTCCCTGAGATACACACGAAACAGAGCTTCTGGGCCATGGGGGATGCGCACGCTCAGCTTCGGTGGATGATGCCAAGCTGTCCCCCCGGAGCAGCAGTGCTCGCTGGCGTCGCAGGAGCGCTGTAAGAGGTTCCAATGGCCCCGCTCGCTCACCCACACTTGGTATTTTCAGACTTTGAAGTTTTCGCCAGTGGACTCATATATGTACTGGCGCCTTATTGCTGTTTTAATTTGCATTTCTTTTCTTACTACCTAGATCAGAGCCTCTTTTTCTGATGTTTATTGGTCCTTTGAATTTCCTCATTTGTGGAATGTCTTACCAAGTGTTTGGCCCATTTGTTCCCAACTCATCTTTTCCTCATTGTTGTGCAGGAGTTTTTCAGAGGTTGCTGAGTATCCGTCCTCTGTTGCAAACATCTTCCCCCTCCGTGCCTGGCCTTTTCACTCTTTTTTTTCCTTTTCACTCCTTTAATGGTGTTTTGGGGTTTTTTGATTAATAGAACTTCTTAATTTTAATGTAGTCAAATGTATTTTACGTTTACTATTTTTTGTATTCTAGTAAAATGGGTTTCCACATAAAGAAAGGGAAAAAAGAAGATTCTCCCATATTGTCTTCTAAAAGCTTCATAGCTGTGTTTTTCACATTCAGGTGTACATTTTTTCTCGAACTGATTTTCTCATATAGCGTGATAAGAGCCAGTTTATATTTTTTCCATGTGGATACCAGCTCCCAATAATACCACTGATTTTCTGGGACCACTTCTGTTATGTATCAAGTGTCAGTACATGTGCGGGTCAGTTTCTGGGTTCTCAACCCTGTGCCCCTGGCCAGTTTCTCTATCCCTAGCCATAAGCTAAGCCACCACATGTAGTACTGCTTTCTAATCCCTGCTGATAACAGGTAGACCTAGTCCTCTCTCCCTATTTGTCTTTGGCTGTTGTAGGACCTTTGTGTTTTTGATATGAATTTTAAAAACAATTTATCGAGATTTTTGCAAGAACACCTGCTGAGATTTTGACTAAGCTGTATCTTGACACTTTTACCATATTGAGCCTTGCAATCGATGAACATGGGGTACGTCAACATGGAGTGAGCTCTTCTCTACTGTGTCAAAAGGATTTTTGTCCTCTGTAGAAATTTTGCATATCTTTTCTTAGATTTATCAGGAGGTTCTTGATATTTTTAATGCTATGTTAAGCAATAACGTTTCAAATTTTTCTTTCTAATAGTATTTTTCTGATAAATTGGGTTACTATTGACTTTTTTATATTGACTTTGTATTTAGCAGCCTTGTTTAAAATCTCATTAATTCTAATGTATTATCAGTAGACCATAGCTTTTCACACACCTGTGCTATTTAGTATGTCTGTGACCAGACAATGGAAAAAAAACATTTTAGAAGCTTCTGATCAAAGAGCATAGCACCCAGTGAGAGAGCCGGGCATCTATTCCATGTTTTATTTATTCCATCTTTATTAGGTCTTACAGGTGACCCTATGCCAGGCACACTCTTAAAAGTAGCCCATTGTGAGTGGTGGAAGGATCTCAGGAAGCAGGACAAAAGGCAGGGATGAGACTGACAAGACTTTTACAAAATCTGGGCAAGAAAAGGGGTATGTGATAAATTTAGATTTCTTGGTATTCCATGCCCTTTTAGGACCACGATCTTCCTATTTTCTGAAATGTTCTTCCCTCTTTCTTTTCTTTCTTTTTTTTTTTTTTACAAAGCTTAACTTAAATTATCTCTTCCACAACAAAAATAGCTGTACACCCCCAGAGCAAGTCACTCTGTCCTCCAAACATAGTCACTAACTTCATTTTTATCCCCTAATAACATACACCACAGGATATCAGTTGCATTTGTCTATAACTCTGTTCCACTCCCTGGACAGTTAGCTTTTAAAGGGCACACCTATAATAGCCACACTGACACTGTGCTAAACACGAAATAAGTTCACATAAATCTAAACACGCTGAATACAAAGCTATATGCATTGGTTGATCTTGGCTATATCTCACTGACTTAAATCTTGGAGGAATTTTTTTTTTTTTTGGTGGGAGATCAAGGGTTAGAATTCTTTATTTTCATTTAAGTTATATGAACCTCATGACTATTGAAGTCTTACAGGTGGTTGAATCAATCTCTCTCTCTCAGAGAAATTTTTCTAAAATGTTAGTTTGAAGCAGAAAATATACCAAATATGTGTTAATGGAAGAAAGAGACATGGATGTTTTATGATGAACCCAGGATACACTGTACATACGAAAATAAGATGATCAGTGAAGGCCAAAGTTACTAAAACTTCACACTTAGAGAACAGGAAATGCTATATTCTTGATAAAGGCTCTGAAGATTGTTTCAAACCACCAAGTCACATTTTTGACCTGATTTTTAACAGGACAGAACATAGGTTACGGGGAGGTATAAAAGAGAAAAGAACAAGACTGTGGTTGCACAATATAATTTTGGTGAAACGTCTTACTTCTCTTAAATAATTTCCTTGTCTATAAAATGAGAGGTGTGTTATAATCTGAAAATCTCTCCAAGCTCTAGTGTTCTAAAAATCTAGGAGGAAACCACACAAATATTTCCACAAAATACAAGGAAGGAAGGAAGAGAGGGGGGGGAGGAAAAAGGGGAGGAGAGAAGCTCAGGGTTAAATTTCCTAAATGCTGTTGAACTAAAAACATGAAGATCCCAAACCCCCTTACCTGAAGGCACGCCGTCTTCTCTTCCACGGAGCGTTCAGTGTGGAAAGTTGCAAGGCAAAATCTCCCCCACCACAAGACGACCTGAAATGATGATTTGATGTTATTCATATAGAGATTTTGAATTTGACTAAAGAGACATAAGCCCTGCAATTAGATGCACTTGGGCAGTGTGAACTAAATGATGCAGCAAGGCAATTAAAAATAACACTAAGTTCACTCTCCTTGGAAAGACTCCAGTATAAAAAGTCCACTCAACATTTGTTGGGTTTTGTGGTTTGCAAAAAAGTCTGGTTCTAATTTTAGAGCCATGGAAAGAACTTGCCATCTGGAATTATACAAAGAACATGATCTTGATCTTAGAAGCCATGTTTTCTATAATCATCTTTCAAAGGGATTACTAAAACTCTTTCACTGAATTGACTATTCAATGAAAACAATTCAGTTGCTTCAAAAACTCACTTTTGTATGTGTAGAACCAAATAAATTATTTGGTCTGAAGTACGATTCAAATGTGTTTGTCCAGCTCCTCATTTTGAATATCAGTAGACCAGGTTTCAGAAGGCCTTAGTGACAAGCAGAAAAGAAATACACACAGGTTTCTGATGTGTTGATGGGTGTGGTCTCCATGCAATTGAGAAACACATTCCATGTTCCGCTCTGGAACATTCCTCTCTGGAAAGTGGCGTACAGTGTTTCCCAAACCTTCTACATAACATGATTTTTAAAGCCCCTCTGTCACTGGCATTTCACAGAACATTCTAAACCTTCCTATGATGTGGGAACCAGCCCTAAACAAGGCAGTTTCTGCATCTTAGGTTAATCTTCACACCGACTCCATGAGGTCTTCTCATGGCTTCTTACAGACAGGAAGATCTGGGATTATTCCCCTCCAAGTCTAAATGACTTTGAAACCCGTGTTTTTCTCCTACTAAACTCTGCTCTTTCTTTGTATGCAATAGAGCCCACCATAAAGAGGAGGGTCCCTCAGATTAGTAGCAATCCTGATGTAAACCAAGCCTTGATTTGTAAGGGCTTTGAAGAACCGTTGAACCTTCCATCCGTCTTGTAGGTAGTCCTCATTTTTGTTTGTAGTCTTGAGGAATGACCAAAACTCTGTTTTGTTTTCCTCCTCAAAGCTATCATCTGTTTATTGCCTCCAGGAGACTTGGGGTTGCCTGACTGTGCGTGATGTCGGGTACAGTGATGGGAGCAGTGGGTTCTAAAGTGAAAATTATGAACTCCCAAGAAAATACGTTAACATATTATTTGCAAACGTAAGACAATATAGTAATGAATACATATGTCACTGAAAACAGAAAGAAATCCCAACTCGGTGGACTTGTATGCATTTCCTTATATTAGACAATGTCTAGTACTCTATGGACCATTCTTCTACTCAGTTATTAGGAAGCCCACTCTCGTGGCCTGTCCTAAACATCCTTCTTTGTTTTCCACCAAGAAACCGGTGCTTACTCATGACTACACTTTAGAAACATTGGGGAGCTTTTAGAATTTACCCTGATTCTGACTTAATTTGTTGGAGGAAAAGGATGACCCAGGCATCAGTATCTTTTAAAAAGCTTTCCCCTTCCCCAGGCTGATTTTAAAATGCAGCCAGGATTGAGATTCATGGCCCAAGTTCAGTGTCTCTCTAAGAAAACCATCTCATGCAGATGACTGAGAGTAGTTGTTCTTTCCCAGGAAAAACAAAAAAATGTCACTGATGAAATCATTGGTTCAGTCATCCTTTATAAAGGACATTGTGCTTTGGCATAAACCCTCCATAAAGAAAAATAAAACTAACCTGTTTAACTCATAACTAGCAGTAGTTTTATTGTTCAAATATATTTCATATGTTGAGATAACGTTAGCTCAAGCATTACAGATTTACCTGTATTTTAATCTGCATCCCTGTTCTCACTCACTCTGTTCCCAGCTAGTTATCATTAAAGATTATAAGTGGATTTTACATCTCTGGCATAAAAGAACACTGGATTCAGAGTCAGGGACCTGACAATGGTTTTCCTGCTAGCTGGATAATCCTGAACAAATCATATCATTTTGAAAGCTCTCAACTTCTCTCTCTGCATCAAGAGGACACTAAGAAATGCCCTAATAACATTATGAGGGGGATGTGAGAATTGAGATGAATTTTGTGTAAGTACTTTGTATGCTGTAAATTGCTGTACAAAAGAAAAGTAAATTCTTACCTGGTGGGTACAGTGTGTGTGATGTCTGGGGGCTGGGCACACTTGTAGCTCTGACTTGGGTGGAGCAAAGGCAATATATATAATCAAAGCATTTGTACCCCCATAATATTCTGAAATAAAAGATAATAATTTAAAAATAAAAATCAACTATCAAAGAAAAAGGAAAGTCCATACCAATTATCCTTTTTTTTGAGGTCTATAATACTTACATGGCAGTTACTTTCTGCATCTTTGTCTATTTATGTGAAAATATCATTTCTACTTTTTAGCATTGTGTTGGGTTTTCCACCATCCCATAGATGCAGATTTGGTTCCTGACCACTCTTCCCCTAATGTATCTCCAATCTATCTGAAGTTGCAAAAACACACACTTATTTGCCTCACAGTGCCTGAAACTCCTGTCAACATAATTACCTCTTTCCCTCAACCCAGTACCCTGGGCGCATAGCAGTCTTCAGGCCACAGGGTGTCTAACTTTAGCATGCATCAGAATCATTCGAAAGGCCTTGTTAAAACAAACAGCTGGCTCCACCCCCAGAGTTTCGGATGCAGCAGGTCTAATGTGAGACCCAAGAATTTAATTTCTAACAAGTCCCCAGACGAAGTGCTGGTACTGGTCTGAGCACCACACTTAGAAAACTTTAGACAAATAACCATAAAAATTTGTTTAAACAAAACTTTAGATATCTGAAAACATCCAGATCTTTGCATCTTTTAGATACCTGCTTCTCCCACTCTCAACCAAAGACTCTTGAACTTTAAGTTTTTGGATTTGAGGGCCAATAAGATACTGATGGCTGCTTCTGCTTGTCATCAGGGGAAAATATTTGATCTTCATAACAAAGGAAACAGAAGCAAGATGAAACATTGGATCCTGAGCTTATAATAAATAAATTATTTGAAAGCTTTATAAGTTGTTTTGCTTCTCAAATCTTCTTAAAGACATGATTAGCACTAAATTTGTATCACAGTTTCCTTGTTTATTATGAACTCAGTCAAAAGTCCATACTGTGGTATGTAAAATAAGCTCTAATGATGCATTCGGTGTACCTCCTGCTGCTGTATTTGGATGTTAATTTTAAAATTAAAAAAAAAAAAGGCCATACCTTCTTTAGAACAAAGTCAATAAAACAACACAGGCTATTACATTAACATTGTTTACATAAATCCAGGAACTCAGGAGGGGTTTACAACCTTGAACTTGTTAAAGAAAAAGCAAAAGGTTCTCTCCATATTTTGAAAGAAGAGTCTTGGTTTTGAAAAGCATTTGCTAAAAAAAAGATTGATTATTTCCTATAGAAATAAAACCAATGTAATCTTTTTAAAAATACAGGTGTTTACCCATGAGGGCTGTTCGGTGTCGGTGTCGGTATGACATTTGGAGATGGCCCTTAAGGATCTCTTCTCCTCTCTCACATTTAATTCTTCTCTCTCATTCTGTCATTATGAGGGATACTTTTTAAAAATCACCTTCAGGTGGATCTCCTGGGGACCTTGATTTGAGTTTTCATGACTATCATTGTGATTTGATACCCCTGAGATTGGATCCCTTGCTGTCTATTAGGGACTAGTTAAAGGCCCTATAGAAGAGTGTAACATTACTAAGGCTTGGAGTGGGCAGTGATCCCTTGAGAAAAATGTAATGCCTTTGTGGCAAGGTGAGAAATTGTCCTCATGGGCTCTGGTGGCTTTTACTGTGTGCTTATCAATGTCCTGCCATTTGCTAGATGGTGATGGTGATCAGGGACATCATGCTGTCTGGGTATTCACAGCAAACTGCCTACCACGTGATTTAAATTCTCATCTCAAACTGACATCCACACCCCATGGGACCCAGCACTGCTGTCCAGACTGTGCTGGCCAGCTAGTATTTTAAAGTCAATAATTGTCTCCCTGGAATCTGACCTTCCTTCTTTAAAGGTTCCCTTTTTTTAAAAAAAAAAAATGTATATATATATTTTTTTATAAATGTGCTAAAGTCATTTTGTTTATCTCAACACAGAGTAGGAGTGGGTTTAAACCTTCAGCTGGAAAAATTTCCCAGCATTTGCAGATGCAGGCGGCACAGTGTGAAGGTTTCCCAGTCCCTGCCTTTGTGTCCATATTATCCTTTCCTGTTGTTTTGGCTGTCAATTTCTAGATAGCCAACTATGTGAAAGTTTAGTGGTTTGCATTGCAACAATTTTATTATATCCCATAATTCTCAGGAAATTGCACCCAGCTGGACTCACCAGCTGTGTGAGTCTTCTGCTCCATGTAATATAGACTGGGTTCACCTGGTGATGTTTTGCTGGCAGCTGGGCCAGTTTGGAGTGTTCAGGATGGCTTCAGGTAGATGCCTAGAGTCTGAGCTGGAATGGGTGGAAACATCCCATGTTCATTCTCCACATGGCTTCTCCATATAGCTAGCTTGGACTTACTTATAACAAAGTGGTCTTAGGGTAGTAGGGTATGTTAGATGACAGCTCAGGGCTCCAGGAGCAAGTATTCCAAAAGACTAAGGAAGAAGTTGCAAGCTTTTAAAAACCTGGTCTCATATATCACATAGCTTCACTTCCACTGCAATCTATTGGTCAAACAAGTTACTAATTTCATCCCAGAATCAAAAGAAAAGGCATTAAACTCTATCTCCCAATGACAAAGAATTCATAGTCATTTTTAATCAACCACACGCTCCTGCCCAGAGATTGATTCCATTTTCTTTTATTTCTTTTTTTTTTTCTTTATTGATTTGAAGTTATTCATTCTCTGGTATTTCCCTATACTTCAGAGCCCTTTTGTAGTAAGGTAAGGCCAGGTGACTAGTTCTGGCCAGTATGAGTTCTCTACTTGGTGTGTGAGTTGGACAATGTGCGTTGAGTTGGGAGAGCTCCGAGATCCAAACAGCCAAGGAAGTTGAGTTGAATCACTGCACAAAGGACAGCTGTCCTCCTGCAGTGGAATTAATAGAGCCAAGAAATCCTGAACTCTTAACTAAACATAATCACTCAAGAAGACTTCTGAGTTATCTTCCCTGGGGTGTATGTGTGAACAAAGGTGTATTTGGTGACCATAAAAGTGGATTGCAACAGAGACGAAAATTTTCACCAAATATTTTCTATGAACCCCAGGAGTGCACCATGAGTCCTTGCAGTGAGGTTATCTGTTGGATGTTACTTCCCAGGTTTGGTGTGGAAGAGGGCTGTGAGCTTCCCGTGTGCTGCCTTCCCTTTTGGGACAGACTATGTAAGGTGTATGCTGACATAGCAGACACACACAATCACTCAAAGCCACCAGGATTCCTGAGGCCCCACAGGTAGGGCAGCTGGCTCAGCAAATTGCCCAACCTACCTCTGTGTGGTTAATAAGTAAGTTGGATGCGTAGAGAGATTTTGGATTTGGCTGTCACCCGGCCTAGCCTCTCCAATACACAATCCTATTTTTGTTGTGTTAGAAACTACCCTTAATATTGAAACATGCACAGTTGATTTAATAAGGTATAAAGTTAGCCATTTTCTCTACCCTCCTCCCAAGCAATAAAAGTATCTTTGAATTCTTAATTCTGATCCCCACTCACCCTTGCAATCTCACATGTTACTGCTGCCCATTATTTAAATTCTATCTTTATTTATAATCTCAATATTGTTCATTTTAATCTTTACCAATAATGTTTAAGACAAATATTTTTTCTTCATATTTACCTACAAATTTAACAATTTTTGCTCCCTTCCTTGTTGTGTTACACTCCTTTGATTTAGGTTTCATTTTCTTCCACTGAAGTAACTAGTTTAATAGTTATTTCAAAAAGAGAAGAAGGTAAAGTTTCTAAATTTTTTTCCCTAAAGTAGTTTTATTTCATCTCCACCTTTGAAAAAATAATTTTAAGAAGGTATAGAATTCTAGGTTGTCAGCAATTTTCTCTCAGTATTTTAAATAATTGTTTCACAAAATTCCCTACTTCTTTTAAAAATTTGCTTTCCTTTTTCATAGAATTTTGTTCTTTTATATGTTTTTAAAATTTCATCTTTCATGCCTTTAATCATTTAAAAATATTTTATAATTGTTTATGCATAGGTTTATCACCTGAAGTTTTTGAGGGACCTAATCCTACAGTTAATTGTTCCTACTGACTTTCATTCTTAGTGAATTATTTTCTCCTTGCTTTATGATTTTCGATTGTGAGTTCATCATCATCAGAGTTTTATCTGTGGGAATCATGTGAGAATTTGTCTCTTCAAATAAGGCTTGTGTTTCCTTCTACCAGAAATGCCAAGAAAATGTCACCACAAACCATTTTGAATATGAATTTCTTGGCTTAGGAATTATCATACTACTCCAGTAATATTAATTTGAGACCCAAATCCACATCAGTTGCAGACAGAATGTCATGAATTCTAAGACAGACATTTCTCCCCATTCAGAGCTCAGATTAGGACAGACAGATGTCACTTGAAAGTGTAAGCCTTTATCTGTTTCTGACTTGATGTGTGAATCTCAGTTTCAAATATGCACTTCTCTAAGGCCCAAAGACACACCTCATCTCCTTACCTGGTATCAGCATTAAAATCCAACAGCAACCTTCCCCAAGGCAATGCAGCTGCAGTGGCAGTTCACACACTCTGTTTTTTATGTCCTTCTTCTTTTTAGTGCCCTGTGAAGTTTCTTCACATTTTTAGGAGTTTTTTTCCCCCCCTGCAGTTTAAAGGATGTTTGTAGACCTTACTCAGCATCCTGCATGGTGCAGGAAAGCAGAGTTTTCAAGTGATATGTTCTGCATTATTGTCAGAAGAGGAACTTGTGCTTTTCTAATATTTGTTAGTTCAGATTTGCTTTAGAAGCAATTTAAAGGTATAGTACAAATGTTTTATCTTTAGAGATAACAGGCCTGGATTTAAATCCATTCCCTGACACTTATTCATCATTTGCCTCTAACCTTACTGAGTCCCAGTTACCTCATTTATAAACCAAAATAACAATTCCTATTCTTATCAGTTCAGTTGCAGAGAAAAAGTTATTTTAACAATTTAAAGCAGTAAGGAATTCCATACAGAGAACTGGATGCTTGCAAAATTGTTGGCAGAGCCAGAGTAGCTGGCTCTCATCTTCGTCTCTGGGATTGATGCCCAGAACTGGGGAACTAGCCCCCAGGGCAGCTGCTGCCTTCGGGAAGCATGGTGTTAGCTGTGCTGCAGGATCAGGAAGCCCCTGCACTGAGACGCAGCCATGGTGCATCTGCTTGAAAATGTAAGCAAAACTCAGATCCCGATGGACGTCCCAGTCCTCCTTCTCAGCACCCACAAGTGACTAGACACTGGAACACTGCTGGTGACAAACCCCCCAAGACCATGTTTGCCGGCAGGTCAACCAGAGAGGCAGCCACCCACATCGTGTCTGCCCCAAAATATACACCAGGGCTTCTGATTGGAACAATAAATCACATCCCATGCCCTCTCTGCAGTGCAGTGTGGGAAAGGCAGCTTGCAGCTTGCCAGCCCTGCAGAGCAGGATGCTGAGAGCCAAATTATGGTATCCTCCACAGGTCTCGGAGGCTGGGTCAGGAATAGCAAAACAACGTGTATGAAGTGCATGGCATTGAGCCTGGCATGCAGCAAATGCCCTTGTGCTTTCCCGTGCCCTGAGTGCTTCAAGACTGTTGCCCAGTGAGGCAGATCGTGCCATCTCAGGGCTTCCTCAGGCCGGAGAGCATAGGACTCACTCACGCTTGCAAATATCCATTTCACCAAAATCTGGTTCTTTTTATGAAAATAGGCTTAAGGCAGTGATTTAGAGGTGAAACCCACGGTTTTCCTTCATGAGGTGGCATTACTGGGTCAGTCAGACAGGGATTAACACACCAACTGCAGCAGCCACCACTCCAACCCTGAGGCTATCATTGTGTCCAACACTGGAAAGCATAGCTGTCCCAGGGTGGTGGCCCAGGACACAACAATGCAGAGGGCAGCAGAGCCACCCACGTGACTGGCACACAGTCCCTCAGACCCTCAATGGCCACAGTGGACATCAGTCATGGACCTGCCAGGTGCAAGTCTAGACTCCTCAGCTGAAGCCATTTCTCTCTGCTGCTACTGTGAAATGCTGTCCCCAAAACCTCACTGTGCTAGCCACCATTCTTCTTCCTGTATGTCCTGTACAGTGGAGAAGAAGCGTGGGAAGGTCATAAGCACTCTAGCTGAAGGTATTTGGTACAAAAGAAATAAACTAAACTAAAATAATATAAATTTTAAAATACAACAAAATAGTACTCCCCCCAGATAACTTTCTCCTGACACTGTGAAGGATGTTAACAAATTATTATTAAGTAGGCCAAACAATTATGCATCAGAGCATTTTAATTTAGGAGAATTTTAAGTGGACACAAGGGATCAGAAGTAGAAGAGGCTTCCTGAGGCTGCGTGACTCGGCGCGGCACTGCCTGTCTCCTCTGTGACCCACAGCGATGGCTCTCCGGGTCACAGTTGTCACAGGGAGTCCTCGGGGCCAACATTTCCATGTTTGTCTCATTTGATCCCCATCAAGATTCCTGAGGCCGGCACGAGCTGCCCACCTGGCAACTTACTCTATTCCCGGGGACAGCGGTCAGTCCAGACATTTTAAGGTCGATCTTATCTCCTGAGGGAGTAATGGTATACACCAGAGATCTGGTCCCAGAAATCAATTTCATCCCAAAACAAATATCAGAATTGCTTATAAAAAGGTGTGATAAAAATAAGGCACAAGCATATGCTTTGCAAAGATCCATAAGTGCTTTAGAGCCAAATATTCAAGATGTTAACATCATGATTATTTGGGGAGTCAGGGATTCCTACTGAGCTATGCTGGTTAGAGCCTCTGGTGACAACCCTGGTGAAACTGGACTCAAGATGATGTCTTCTCTTCCTGGCAGATTGCCTGAATTCAGCCTCCATTCAAAATCAGGATCATTGGTGCAGATTTTCTCTTTGCCCATGGGATGTTCTCCCCTGCCTCCAAAATCAGGGACAAATGGCAAACACCAGGCCAGGCCACAGACCTTTCCTTTCAGCTTCCTCTAAAATATTCAAATGTGACCACATTTGCATGATGGCTGTGCTTTCCACCCTCCAGCACACTGACTCTGACATTGGTACCGGAGGGCACACTCGCTACTATCACAGAGTTTCTACCAGAGCCAGTGCAGGCAAAGCTCTGCTAAGACAAGGACCTACTGCTTCACAGTCCCTGTCAGACAAGTGGCGAGCTCAGCTAAGAGGGGTTAAATAACTTGCGTAAAGTCCTGAGCATAAATGTCACTCTGTCCTTTATTTCAATTCTCTCTTAACTTAAAATCCACCTTATTGTTGCCTCACTGTGCAAATCTTCTAATGATAATAATAATAGATTTTTTGAACAAATAGAAAGTATCAGACATGAATAGACATATATCCACAGAAAATATACAAATGACAAATAAGTGCATGGAAATGCACTCATCATGACTAGTGATTAAGGAAACGCAAATCAAAACCACAATGAGATACCATCTCATGACTATTAGGATGACTATTATCAAAACAAACAAACAAACCAACAAAAAAACCAAATAACAAAAACAACCAGAAAATATGGAGAACTCAGAATCCTCGTGCATTGCCAGTGGGAAGGTGAAATAGTGCAGGTACTTTGGAAGGTAATATGGCAGAATTATCAGCCACAGTGGAATTACCATATGATCCAGCAGTTTCACTTCTGGATGAACACCCAAAAGAAGTGAAAGCAGGGACTCAAACAAATATTTGTACACCCATGTTCACAGCAGCATTATTCACAATAGCCAAAGGAGGAAATAATCCCAGTATCTATCAATGCATGACTACATAAAAGGTGGTACACCCATGCAATGAAATATGATTCACCCTTTATAAAAGAAAGGAAATTCTGACACGTTATGACATGAATGAACCTTGAGGGTATTAAGCTAAGTGAAATAAACCAGTCACAAAAGGACAAATATTTTATGATTGGACTTACAGGAGGTACCAAGAGTAGTCAAATTCACAGAGAGAGTTGAATGGTGGTTTCCAGGGGCTGGGAGAGGGGGTGATGGGGAGTTAGTGTTTAATGGGCACAGAGTTTCATTTTTGCATGATGACAAGAGTCCTAGAGATGGCAGCGATGGTTGCACAACTGTGTTAACATACCTAATGCCACTGTACTACACACTTAAAAATAGTTAAGATGTAAATTTTATGTTATATGTGTTATACCACAATTAAAAATGTTTTAAGTACCAGACATATGTTTAGTAGCTCATACATCCCAATACCTTACTTGTATTCTCCCTCCAGCCCCTGGAGACAGGTGTTATCAGCCTCACTTGGCAGTTGAGGAGACTCACCCAGCCAGCACCAGCAATGAAACTTATTGACAACACGGAGGCGCAGGGCCTCCTACTGGTGACAGCTACCTGCTCCTTGGAAATGGGCCTCGGCACCTGTGCCTCCAGCCCTGAGACCTGCATGGCTCCCCCAACAGGGTCAGAAAGAAGGCAGGAAAGCCATTCACCATTTAGAAACTATAAGGTGAAGTTGCCAAAGTTTCAGAGCATCTCAGTTCTGAAACCGAGAAAAATAACCACATAAAAAGGAAATAAGTCTGCAAGGTAAATGCTTGCAGTTTGAACTCTATCTTTTTATGTATACAGCTTTTACTCAGTTAACTTGATATTCAATAGGCATATATTTCTCCTCCTTGGAATTTTCCTTAAAGTCCTAACATTAATTAAATGATGTGATTTTATTCACTCAAGAGATACTGATCAACTACTACAACCAAGAAAACCCTAAAAGGTAAAACTTTTATATCCTATCCTCAGAAGTCTACATTCCCCTAGATTTGCATTCCCATCTTCCATCCTCACTCTCTGCAAAACCAAACAGAAAGAAGAGATGTACGCAAAGATCGCATCTAAAAGTCAAACCAGAAAACCAGGTTCTGCATAGCCAACAATCCACATCCTGTACTAAAGAGTTTAAAATGTGAAATTATTCTGTTTGAAATTATTTCCAGCCATTGTAGAGGTTCTTTTTTTTTTTTTTTTTTGGGACAGAGTCTCACTCTGTTGCCTGGAGTAGAGTGCCGTGGCGTCAGCCTAGCTCACAGCAACCTCAGACTCCTGGGCTCGAGCAATCCTACTGCCTCAGCCTCCCGAGTAGCTGGGACTACAGACATGCACCACCATGCCCGGCTAATTTTTTCCATATACAGATTTTTAGTTGTCCAAATAATTTCTTTCTATTTTTAGTAGAGACGGGGATCTCACTCTTGCTCAAGCTAGTCTCGAACTCCTGACCTTGAGCCTCCCAGTCTGCTAGGATTACAGGCGTGAGCCACCGTGCCCAGCCTGTAGAGGTTCTTAATGAACAGGATTTCCTTTTTGAAGTCAATAACAACAACAATAATATCATAATATTATAATACACCTGACAACTACCAGCCATGGAGGTATAGTTAATGTCAACACATTAAAACAATTTCCTCAATGGTTCTGCCAAAACTAATCGACCTAGAAATAGATATAGCAAGCACCTGGAATATAAAAGGTATTGTGGTGAGTGCCACACTCATGATGTAGGAATCTCGCAGCTGTAAGGAAGCTTCTGTGGTAAGTCTTGCCGTCTGCAAGTAGAATTAATGGGGGTGAAATGTAAAACTGGTGAAGAAGCAGGCAACCTGCCACCTTTTCAAAGTCTTTAATTGCAGGCCAGATTCTGAGTAATGATACCCTGTTGCCCTACCAATCCTCAGATATTTTTAACCATGAATTTATTTTTATCCCTTTTGTTTTAGCCATTTCAATAGGAGAAAGTCGTCTTTTGCATCCTCTTGTGATGTTCTGTGATACGTTTTTGGGAAAACAGCTCAAATAGCTCACACCTGTAATTTTGTTGCTTGGAAAGGACCCCAGATCTTGGTAGGCAGAGTGGCGAGATAAGTTCGTGACAAGCCCATCGCCCCTCAGTGTCCTAATTCCACAGCCCTGCTGATGTGGAAACTTTACCGCATACATATTTCTCCCACATGGAGATACTTGAATTTTTGCCCTATTTTGAGTTCATGGAAAGTTCCTGGGGTGGTTGATATTTCCCGGCCTGCACATCAGAAATCCTTGGGTCGTTCTTCCGCTGTCTTTCTGCTCTATCCTCTATCCCAATGTCTATTCTCATGTCCATTCCATGATTTATTCTTATTTATCCAAAGTGCTTTAGCTTTATATTTTCTAAAATGTCATTTCTTTCAATTCAAGTGACCACTCCACCACCTCTGCCAGCTCTGGTTGTCCATTGATTCATGTGCTTCTGACTCTATGCACACACCTTTTCTCATCAGTCTCTCCCTGGGCATGTGCCGTGAGTCTCTTTGTTATTAATAAGGGTGCATTTGTGATTACTTATCCCCTTTATTTGATTTATAATTTAAAACTAATAATAGTTATAGAACTCCTATCAACTTCTATCGTTATGATGAGCATTGAAGTTCGAAGGCAGAAAATAGTCCTTGGCTAATCCCTATTGTAAGGCTGGTGGCGGGCACGCCTCCCCTTCCTAAGAAAAAAGAGAAGCCCACAAAACTCGCCAAAATAACTGCTATGTCCAGCTAAGTTAAAGAATAACCATACCTGAATGTTCACCCAGACAAAAAAAAAAAGTTTCGATTCCTGGAGTCCACACATACCACCGGCCCCTCCTATTTCTCAATACTCGCCCTAAAACTGCGACAAAGAATTCCCCACTTTTTGCGCCCAAACTCTCCGCACCAAAGAAACCCCCATCCCCCAACTCTAAAAACATATATAAGCCCATTCAAAACTTCTGGATGGCGCGACTTTTCTGGCCCCTTTCTCAGGACCCGTGAACCTCGCCCGGGAGCGCTCAAATAAAGCCTCGTTGCTTTCCCTTTTCGCTCTGCTCATCTTCCTTTCTCTGGCACAGACCATACAAAAACCTTACATTAAAACCTTACACCTATGAGTTCATATTCTACCCTTTCATTTGGTGTCATTTCATTTGGCGAAAATAAGGATGTGTCCACTTCTCCTGTGCAAAGGCTCTTCCTGCTCCCATGCAGAAAGGCATTGCAAGCAACGGCTGCCAAATGGGCACCTGCTTACGTGGAAGGAGTATGAAGACAGTGTGGCCTTCCGTGCTCCTGGCAAACTTGGTTTCCCAGGCACTCAGCTGGTCATTTCCCTCACATCCAGGAACCATGTCCCTTCACAATCACGCTGAGCATTATAACGCAAAACTATCCCACCTTTAGTAGTCGTTAGCATCCCAACTGTCTGCAGCCTCCCTTCTCCCAGCTTCCTGGAGCAGCCAGGCCCCTACAACCCATCAGGAATGTGTCTCTGTAATCCCTGCACTTTCTTCACCTTCCCACTTAGCAAGCTGGGATTCCACAGTTCGCCATATCAATAACACTGTTGCTGCTACGTCCAACTCCCTTGTTTTTGGTCTTTTTGTCATACCAGCAGGCAAACAAACTGTATTGACAATGTCTTATATTTTCTGTGTTCTGATGCTGTTAATGGGGAAAAAAAGCCAAACTCTGTAAAATAATTTTAAAGAGATTTACTCTGAGCCAAATTTGAGGACCATGATCCGGAGCCACGCCCAAGAAGCCTTGAGCAAGTGGATTCGGTGTGGCTGGATTACAGTTTGGTTTTAAACATTTCAGGGAGACAGGGGTTACAGGTAAAGTCATAAATCAATATGTGGGAGGCATACATTGGTATAGCCCAAAAAGGTGGGCCATCTGGAAACCGGGGCTTACCGGTTATAGGTGGGTTTAAAAATTCTTTGACTTGTAATTGGTTAAAGATATGAAGCTTTGTCTAGAGGCTTGGAATGTTTTAAGAAGCTTCTAATCAGAGATAAGCCACCAGACATAGATTTGTTGTGTAAATTGAGGACCTGCAGGTTTGTCTTGCATACCCTTAGGCCTGCTAATGAGTTACAAAGGATGTCCCCAAGAAGGGAGGGGGCATAATGAGGCATGTCTGACCTCCCTCCTCCTGGCAAGCAATTTAGTTTTAGGATATTCCTTTGGTCATGAGGGGGTCTGTTCAGTCAGCAGGTAGGGCAGTGAGCCTTAAAATTTTATTTTAGTTCACAGTGCTTTGACGTCTGGGGTCTTGAAGACTCTGGAGAAATGCCCCCCCCACCCAGGGCTGGCCAATTCCTAGAGATGGTGGTAAACAACTCTCCGGGAGGGCACCTTTCATACACAAACCAACCAATGTAGAGAATGCACCCCAACCACTCCATCACTGGGCTCTCACACTCTGGGCCATGATCCATCTTGCCCAATCACCTGAGGATCAGTTACCAGACAACTAGGGGAAGCCACTGTGCCCCAGAGCCTGTTGAAATTATTCACATAGCCTATGCCCAGCCTACCTACCCCACCCTGCCCTCTCCTTCCCACAGAGACACCACAAAGACTCTTGTCCACAGCTCCTGCTCCTGATCCGGTGTTTTCCCATGTGGCCCCCCCATGGCACAGCATGTCCTTCCCACTTGAGCATTGTTAAGTCACAAGCCATCTTTTCCATGGCAACTGTCTCCTGATCTGTCAGTCTCACCATATTTGAATAATAATAAAGCCTATAGTTTAAAAAACAAACCCCCACCCCAAGCAAACTTTCTCAGAACTTGCATGGGAGCAGCCCAGTAATTTGGAAGGAAACCATCCAACAGGACTAGTTGCTTCCACAGTGGGTTCACAATGACTAGTGGCCCTCAGGGCTGCCTGCAAACCCTGCTCCATCCCATTGACGTCACCACCACAGAGGTGTTTCAAACCACCTGCCTCTCCCCAGCCCTGCCACCACTGAACTTCCTGCACTGGCCCAGAGAAAATAGAAGCCACTAGAGGTGGAAATCCTCCCCATCCCCTCACCAAATATCCAAACCCATCCATGTCTGAGTCTGTTTTCCCCATTCTCCTACAAGGATGAGAGAACGCCACTTCTCCATGAAGCCGGGTCCTCCACTGGGGCGCTGGGCTTCATCTCCTTCACCCTCTCAGTGTAGTCGCAGCATAAACTGACCTCTCCCTTCAGACCTTCCCTTTGCCCTCCAGACAGGCTCTCTCATCCGCAGTGCAAACATGCCCACACCCTTGTACCCATGCATACTTCACCAGCTGCAACGGCTGTCAGCACAGGGTGGTCTGAAGTATTTGAAGCAAATTCCAAACATCCTACCAATGTATCTATAAATACTCCAGGATGTATCTCTCAAAGAGAAGAATTTATGAAAAACATAACCAAAATACCTTATCACACTCAAAGGGTTTAACAAAAATTTCTTAATACCATCAAATATCTACTCAGTGTCAAATTTTCCAAATTATTTCATCATTTTCCCCTCTAGTTGATATGTATGAATTTAGAAGCCAGTATCTATTTAACACACCCGGTGTAGGCAGAATAATGGCAGCCCAATGTTGACCACATCTGAATCCCCGGATCCTGTGAATGTTTCCTATGCAACAAAGGGAATCTGTAGATTCACAGACATAAGACTCCTGGGATGGGGACATTACCCTGGACTACCGGACGAGCCCAAAACAAGCACAAGAGTCCCTGTAAGAGGAAGGCAGGAGTGTTAGAGTCAAAGAAGGAGATGCGATCATGGAAGCAGAAGCTGGAGCAATCCAAGGCCAGGAGACAGGGAACACAGCAACACCTAGAAGCTGGAAGGTCAAGGAAAGGGACTGGCCCCTAGAGACTCCAGAAGGAACACAGCCAGCAGACCACGTGAGACTCTGACCTCCAGAACTGGAACAGAATAAATGTGTGTGGCTGTAAGCCACGAAACTCTTGGTAATTTGTTACAGCAGTCATAGGAGACTAATCCAATGCCTTTTCAATATGTTTTAATCTATGACATTCTCCTGATTCTTTTCATTTTGTTTTTGTGATTTATTTGTTAAAGAAACACAGTCATCTGTCCTGTAAAATAGCGCATGTTGGGGGTTTGGCTGACTGCCTCCCCCAAGTGTTTAACTTGTTTTTCTATTTTTTAGTTGCCTGTAATCTATCAGATCTAAAGGCCTCATTAGATAAAAGTTTAATTTTTTGGAGCAAATACTTCATAAATAGGGCAGTAAAATTCCTCTCAGCTCAGCAGGCACAGCATATCCGATTGCCTCTCTTTCAGTCAAGATCGATCGATCATCTGATGTCTGGTGTCACTTCTGTCAGTCCCTTACGATGTTCCCTTCAGTTTTCAACTAATGGTTTTGATGACACAGATGATGATCACCTAGATCTGTTATTTTATTTAAAAAGGCAAAATGCTCACATCTTAATCATATCGTTTCTTCTGCAGTTATTAGTTGGATTATTCCATACAAAGAGTCTTTCCTAATCAAATATTTACTTACCCTAAAGCACAATTTAAACAGGAAAAGTAAATATTTGATGTTTTCAAATCTGTTTTCAGAAGAATGAATTAATTTTCTGCATTCAGCAAAGGTGATTAATACATTATTTTAAAGTTTTATTATAATCCCATAAGTTCTAATATATGTGACGTATTTCAGTCTATTGCATTTTGTATTCCTTTTGCTCTCAATTGCCTGCTCCAGCCACTGGCCTTGGGTATGGATGTCAACAAGTGCATTTGATTCTCCAGCACATCCTCTGACAGCACAGCTCTCTCCTGGGTGTCAGGGCGCTGGCCCAGGTATTGATCTTCTCTTCCAATGAAAGGTAGCTCTGAGACTTTTTGTACAGGGGCTCATGCTAAGCTCCCTCTCCCTACATGGATCAAAGCCACTGCTGGTGTCACACATGGATGTGAGGCACCCATATCCAAACACCTTGGAGCATCTGTGTTTGGACTAAAACCAGGAATGTGTTGGAGGCATGCACAGGCTCACATGAGGTGACGATGAGCATCTCTTCCAATTCTGTCTGCAGTGATGGCACCTTGGTAGCCTGCAATCAGCCAGGGCGGGAGTAATTACACCATGGAAATTGGCAAACACTACAGTTCCAAGCTTTTTCTCCCTGGAGATCTGCTATTAAACATACAGCAAACACCCCTGTAAAACTCCTGCAGGCCTCCCGATATCAGTGCAGGTTCCTGATCTGCCTTTCCTCTGATTTTTCTTTCTGTTTTCTAGGCCCTTTCGCTTGTTTCAGATTGGCTGTTCTTTTACATTTAATGATATATCTGATTCAAAATTTATTTGTATTGGTAGCATGCAAGAAGGCCTTTCCAGTGTCCCCAGTTATCAGAAACACCTGTAAGCAACTGTGATAGGATCTGTGGGCTGTTGGCATGTAGGGTAGGGAGGTGGGGACCAAGGAGGGCTCAGAGTCCCTGGGCCACTGAGATGCTGCCCACCCTCCATCGCCTTTTCCTTGATGCCCAGACCTAGTGGCCTACATTCAGATATTTTATAAACTTTATAAGGTAATGGTAATTACAACAGCAAAGAGGGAAATTGCTGGGGACAGAGAGGGCAGTTTCCAACTAAGGATACATGAGAATTTCCTGTAAGGTAAAGGAAGCTTTTCCAATCAGCTAAGAAAAGATAGTTTAGGCCTCAAATCATAATTAATTTTATTAAAATAATTTACAAAACAAAATCCTTACCTCATAACAGGTAAGCTCCAAATAAAATACAAGTTTCAATTTTTCAAAGGAAATTATAAAAGTAAAACACTAATTATAAAAGTAAAACAATACAAGAAAATTTAGGTGAATATTTTAATATTATTTTCATAACAAACCAAAGTTTAAAAACTGACATGTTATCAAAGCCAGAAGCTATAAATAAGAATATTGATAGGGTTTATCTATGTACTAAAAAATGCCAATTTTTTGTTATAGACAAGATTAAGACAAATGACCAACTGAGTTTAAAATATCCGTATTATATGGATTTTTATGACCTTGACAAAATGATTCTAAAGTTCACTAGATAACAAGAAATAAAAATTTAAAAGATAAAAATGATACACAACTTGCATCAGTGCACATTAAAATTGTAGCACATTAAAATGAAGCTACAATTACTACAGTATTATTCCAGCACAGGAATAGATTGGCATTAGGTAAACCTGTATAAAAGTACGGATACTGATCCCATGGTGTATAGGGAATTATAAGTCGTAATTTTGAATAGTGAGAAAAGGAAGGGTTATTCAATAAATGATGCTCAGCCAATTGGTTAATTCTAAGGAGGAAAATAAAGCTGGGTTAGAAACACCAAAATATATTCAGGGTGGCTCTCAGGGTAATACTTTAATAATAATTCTTGGTAAATTTAGAAGTATAAGAAAAATCAGTTAAACACTAGAGACAATATAAGACTTTTCTGGAAAATGTCTGCTACGAACCCAATAACATAAGAGTTGATAAGAACATTGAAACATGGGAATTTACTTGTGTCACTAATGGGAATGTGTGTCATCCTGGGGACTCCAGAGAGTCCATACCAAGGTTGAAGGTCTAGTCTGAAGGCAGACTAACTCCTCCTCTTCCAAGTCATCTCCCTTGAGAAAGACAAGTACATGTGCAAAGAGACACATGCAAGGACATCCATGACAGCATAGATTCAAATAATGTAAACAAAGAATCAACCTAGCCACTGCTTAACAAGGGAATAGATAAATAACCCATGGCTTAGTTGTATAATAAATTGATGAATAAGATCTATGCCTACCTACTCGGGGAAATCCCCCAAAATATTAAATGAATAAAATGAGATTGGGTAAAGAATCATAATTCATATATAACTATCTAAAGCATAAAAATAGATAGCATATATGTGCATATGCACTATAGTATCTATATATACATACATATATACATATAATAAACAAAGTTAAAATATCAAAAGAAGTGAAAACCATGTATGCTAAAAAAAGCTCACCAAATTTAAGGTGGTGGTAACCTAAATTTCCTTAATTCACCTAAATTTTCTTATATTATTTTACTTTTATAATTTCCCTTGAAAAATTAAAACTTATATTTTATTTGGAACTTATCTGTTGTAAGTGAGTTAAGGATTCTGTTTTGTAACTTATTTTAATAAAATTAATCATGATTTGAGGCCAGGAAGGGAGATGGTTTTAACTATGCATTTAATGTTTCATTATAAAAAAATTATATAAAACAGTGTAAGAAAATAATGCCTGTTAATGCCAAATAGCTTGTGCATGAATGCTTGCTACATTTTCCTTAATTTTTCTGTTAAGAAAAATAAAGAATTTTTAAATTTACTATTAGAATTTTAGAATTTATAATTTTAAAATGATTAAAGAATAGAAAATATGGATTAAAATTTAGATGTTCTCAGATGAGAAATATCTCTTTAGATTACACAAGTAGGATAAAATATGAATAAAAATGACATACAAATTAAAATACACTAGAAAATATAATCAGACAAATTAAAATGCAATTTCAAACCTGAGAAACTGTTTGCAAATTTATAAAGAGTCAGAGGAATTAATAATATGAAAAATGCCATTTTAGAAAAATGGACAAAGATAATAACTGACAACTAAATAGAGAAAATAAGAAATTATAGATACTCATTGTCACATGAGGCAAAAGATATGGAAAAGCAAAAGCAATCAAAAAATACATATTTCCAAAGCAAATAATTCCAAAGCATATCGGTAAGGCAGAGGGTTGGAGGGTTAGTTTCAAGTAGAAGACAGAGTTTATTTCCCTACCTTTCCCATGTTTAGATGTGGAGTAGTAGGGGTGGATTTAGTGGACCAGGAGGGCTGAAGTGGGGAAGGAGGAAGGGAGTCGAGAAGATGCAGGGGGTTACAGGGCTGAGGGAGAGCCAAGTAGAGGGAGGTGGCCCGAGGATACCGGAGCCCTGCAAAGACCATGAAAATTAGTGTACAGGGTCATCATGACGTCATTGAGGAAGTGGTCCTCGAATAGTGTTGAGCATAAAAGTAAGGCCAAAAATATAGGAACATTAGGGTTCTAAACTTTTATTTAAAAATCTGTATATGCAGAGGGGATTTTTTTTTTAAGAAAGCATAGAAGATATATATCTAATGTCTACATGATACCAGGGATTCTTTTCTGGTGCTGAGTGATTTGTGATTTTAATATTTTCATGTTTTTGTGTTTCCTAAAATTTACTGAATACTTTTTTTAAAATTAAATGCAAAGGAGGAGTTAATTGACTTCCTTTTATAACAGTATGGTGAACCAAATACCTTGAGAAATCCTCCTGCTGAAAATAATTAAAAACTATAGAAAAGTTTTAAAATATTTTTTAAAGGCAGGGACAAGATAATAAAAATTCAAAGGTTGGAAAAGAAGTGAAAGTGGGGACCAGATTTGCAAGTGGCTTTAGCCCACTGTCCCTGTGAGACACAGACCACTCCCGGGGGTAAGAGGCGGAGCCGCTGAGATGCCAATGGCTGACACGGAAGGACACTGAGACCCAGAGACCACCAGCCAGGGACAGTAAGGAACCGAGCTGCCCCACTTCTGGAGCCCAGCAGGCAGACTGGCCCCATGTGGGCTGCTGCTCTGAATTCATCCTTCTCACAGTGCCTCAGAGAACTCCAGTTGTGAATTTATCCTAAAGAAGTCCCAGATTGATAGTGGGTCCCAGCCAGATCAATCTCAGAAACATAATGGTGAGCAAAATAAGCAAGAATAAGTACCCTGGCAGAATAAATACAGTGTGCTTCCATTTCAATGATTTCCAAAAATATAAAAAAGTAATCATGTATTGTTTAGAGATGCATGTGGCAAAATTTTTAAGAAAAGGGCTACATATAGCTTCAAAATATAAGACTCCCAATTCTACATAGTGATAGACCTAAATACACCTCTCTCAGAAAGGGTCAGATAAAATAGATCAGATAATTCAGGATAAAATGCAATCACCACGACTGCATTTATTCATGAGGGATCATGCTTTCCCTACATATATAATTTTAAAAAACATACATAATTTTCAAAGCAGATTAACCATACCCTGAACCACAAAGATAATCCTCACAAATTTCACTCAATATCATTCAAACTACATTTTTTCACAAAGCAATAAAGTTAGAGAACAATAAAAAAACATTTACATAACTTTTAAAAAAATCAAATAAAAGAAATTGCAAACCGTTTGTAACTGAGTAATAAATGAGAGCACCATATCTCCAATTCCCAGAGATGAGAGAGCAGAAAGGACATTTAGAACAACAGGTATTCTTAAGTGCATTGATTAGAGTCAAAGAGAGATTAAAAATAAATTAAATTAAGCTTTCCACTCAAGAATCCAGGAGAAAAAAATGGCACAATAAACCCAAAGAAATTAGAAGAAAAAAATTAACGAGAAGGAAAAACAATTTAATTCAGTAAAATAAACCGCCACACAAAACCTGCAGATAATCAACAGCACCAAAAGAAAATTCTATGAAATTACTAATAAAACAAATTTTGGGTAAATACCATAAAAAATAAAACAGGGAAGACACAGGTAAGTAATACAGGAAACAGAAGGCACACAGAGGTGCTGATGTGGGCCAAGGATTCATACGTTATAAAAGATTTATGTGCAACTTTAGTTCAATCAAAATAAGGGTTGGCTTGAGAACCGTGGCCTATATTGGCAACTGCTCTCTGTCCTAATTTATTCCTGCAAGAAGGTTTCCTATGAGATTACCATTAAATGTGTTTCTTTTGTGATAACCGACACTGAAAAGCAGGTATTTTAAACAAAGAATATTATTGAAAATTAGAAGCTTTAGGAGACAAAGGGCAAACATGTAAACTAGTGTGCTCACATCTGGGATGAAAATTAGTGTGGGTCACATTATTTCTCTCCGTTTACATGTGATTTAAATAAGAGGTACATTTATTCCAATGAGAAGATGAGCTGCGATTTTGAAAATTGTCAGAATCTCCGGTCTGGCCCGGGAGGGAGGCGACCGTCCCCGCATGCGTCACTGGGGCATCAGCCGCGCGGGGCGCACACCCCGGAGCCGCAACAGGCATCACTCCTACCGGGCAGCACGTGATTTACCACCTACGAGGCTGTGGCAGTCAGCAACACACACAAGCTCCCCAGTACGATTTCAGTTACAGTTTTCCAATGCAAGGGAAAAATAACAATCCATGAAATGTTCATTTCCATCTCTGAAGAGGAAGACGATGGCACCTGGTTCCAGGAGCCAAACGCTTCCACTTCTTTGCCAGGCAGACGTCTTCTGCACCATCTCCCTCCAGCTGTCTCTCGGTTTCCGGGCTGTCCGGAGGCTCTGAAGTTAGTCCGAGTATAGCGGTCACTCACACGTTCAGCAAAAGGTAACGCGGCCTCGAGAGTCCGCGCCCCCCTGACACCCACCACTGCGTGCGTCCCCACGTCACTGCCAAGCCTCGGCCTCTGCCAGCCCCTCCGGTACTCAGCACTTAGCTTCTCTGCACGGGAAAATGCAGTGCGAAAGCAGCTCCAAAAAGGACCACTTTAAGAAGAGATTGTCCCAATGATGATCACCTTCTGGTGCACAGGCTCTATTTGAGCCTTGTGGATTTGTACTACAAACTAAATTCCAGAAGAAAGATTCAAAACCTGTATCCGTGGCTCAGATGTTTAATAAGCATTGTGATCTGGGTCAGATTTGTAGAACAATATTTTTCGTTCAAGCCGGTGTCCTCTGTAAAGCAGACCAGGAACACTCCCCAGGAGAGACTAGCTGTACCCACCCCTGAGGTAGACGTTCCCCACCTGAAATGCCCATGGCCATGAAACTGCAGCCTTCCTGCGGTTTAATATTGAACAGGGATGCACAAATCCCTTCTGACCTGGGATAGAGAGAAGGAAAGCATATAAACAACTCTAGGCCAACCAAAGGGATATTTTAGAGTTATTTTGCCAGGAAGAGATTTTTATTGAAAATAATCATAGTTTGGGGGATTTTCACCTGCTGTGATTCTCCCCAAGAATAGCCTGCTCCATGAGCTGAAGGATCGCAAACTTTCTTGGTCTGTCCCACATCTGTCCATCCACCACTTGGTTATTGTGCACGACAGCCCCTGGGACAGACGGCAGCTCTTCCTTGTGCCTGTCCTAACCCAGCACTCAGATCTTTGGCTTCGTCTCTCCTGATCCAGACATTGCAGTCTTTCGGCATTCACCAGCTCAGGGGCACGGTCCCATGGGACCTTTTGGTCTTCGAGGTGCCACAAGATTTAAGTTCATGATGCAGGATTAGAAAGTCACCTCTGTGTTGCTGCTTCCCAGATAACTCAGAGATTAACATTGGGCTCAAGCACATTTATTTCAAAATATAGTATTTCAGAAAATGTATCTCAGTATATAAACTGTGTGTCAAACCCCATGAGCCATTGCAGAGACTCCAGAGAACATGGCCCTTCCACTCCCCTTCTCCTTAAATCTAGCTCTTCTACCATCAGGCTGATTTTAACCTGGAAAGAACCATTCTAAAACTATGTCCATTATACCTTATAAAAATATGAATACATATATGTGTAAATAAATGCCATCATATATTTACATTTATAAATGAGGATTTGTGTTGTTTCCATAGTTTTTAATTACCTCATTTATTTATGCTGAAAGATGATAAATATATGTAGCATAAATTTCAAAACATCCAAAGTATATACATAGGTGTACTGGGTTGAACAACTTCCCTCAAAAATTCACATTCACCCAGAATCCCAGAATGTGATCTTACTTGGAAATAGGGCCTTTGCGGGCCTAATTCTTTTAGGATTTCAAGATAAAATTATCCTGAACTTACAGTCAGCTCTGAATCCAATGACCGGGGCCCTTATAAAAAGAGGAGAGGACACACAAAATCACAAAGGGAAAGGGTCACGTGAAGACAGGGGCAAAGATTGGAGGGACGCTGCCACAAGCCCAGGACCCCTGGGGCCACCGGGAGATGGAAGAGGCAGGGAAGGATTCTCCCCTACAGGCTTCAGAGAGCTCATGACACCTGGATTTCAGACTTCTTGATTTCAGGTTTTAGCCTTCAGAAGTGTGGGAGAATAAATTCGGTTGTATTAAAGTACCAAGTTTGTGGTCTTTTGTTATGGCAGCCACAGGAAACTAATACAAAAGGAAAGAAAATAACCCATCCTGCCTTGGCCCCGCCCCCAATTTCCTTTCTTGAGCACTCACTGAGGGTAGTTTCGCATCTATATTTCCAGAACCCACTGATGTTTATCAACTGCAATTGCCTCTGTGTGCTCTTTCAGCAGATGGTAGCAGTCCACTATTCTGCACATTACTTTTTTCTCTTAATAATAAATCTTGGAGTTCACATTAGTTTGTATACCACTATTTCAGTCTTTTACTGCTGTGCAATCTTCATTTAATTATTTTTTCCTCATCTTTTGCAGCTACAAACAATGCTGCAGTGAATACCCCTGTATACATAACATTTGCGTATGTCTAAGTATGTCTATGGCTACATTCCCCGCAATGGAATTACGGGGACAAAGGATGTATGCTTTTTAAATTGAAGTGGCTATGGCTAAATTGTGCCCTCCCTGAAATGTGTACAAGTGCCAGTGTCCTTGCAGCCGTGGGGGCGTCCTATCAACCATCTTGATCTCCGACAATCTGATAAGTGAAAAATGGCATGATGATTTCTGTTGACCATCTATTCATATAGATAAGAGCAATTCTTCATTTCTTTTCCTGAAAAAGGTTAAAATCCTTTTCTATTTTTCTATTGGTTTGTTGAGGATTTTATTGATTTACTGGAGCTCTTTATTACGTTAAAAAAAATGTATTTTTCTGTAATATAAATTACATATAACTTTCCAAAACTGTTTTTTTTTCTTTTATTTTTTATGTCTTCTAACCTTGTTTATGGTGATGGGTGGTTGTCATGATTTTTTTAAAAATTGTATGTATTTGATTTTTCAAAGTTTTTGTTCTATGTTGCTATATATTTTTTATTTTGGTATAACATGCACAACATAAAGTTTACCATCTTAACCAGTTTTAAGTGTACAGTTCAGCATCAATAAGTATTAATACATTCACATTGTGGGACAATCACCACCGCCCATCTCCAGAACTCTCATCTTGCAAAACTGAAACTCTGTATCCATTAAACAGTAACTCCCACTCCTCTCCCCCAGCCCCTGGCAGCCACCATTCGTCCTATTTAAGCTGCTGTACTTTATAGCATACTTTAAAAGACATTCCTACTCCCTATCAACATTCTCTCATACCTTATTATTAGGTTTTTTTTTTTGTTTTGGATTTTAGATATAAATATTTGATCTATCTGTAGTTTACTTGGTGAAGATGTAAATGTATTTGAATATATGATTTCTTCAAATACCATTTATTAATCTATTTCCTCTTGATTTTTAGAACATTTTATTTATTAATTTTAATTAAAAAATAAAAGTTGTATATATTTATTGTGTACAGCATGTGGTTTTGAAATATGTTTACATTGTGGAATGGTTAAATTGAGCCAATTAACATATGCATTATTTCACATACTTATTATATTTTTGTGGTGAGAACAGGTAAATCGACTGTCTTTGTAATTTTCAAGAGTACAATACATTGCTCTTAACTATAGTCACCATGCTGTTATTCCATGCTAATTTTTACGCAACTCAGTCGTGTGAATTCAGGTCTATTTCGGTACTTTCTATTCATCTCATTTATCTTTCTTACCATCAGCAGGCACCACTCTCTTTTAATTATAAAATTTTTAAAAATCTATTTCAACTTCTCATAAAGCTGCTTTCCCATCCTGACTTCTGCTTAGAATTTTCCTAGCAATTCTTATTTGTTTATTTTTAAATACAAGCTTTATAATTATTAATACTTTGTCTAGTTCCCACACGAACATATTCTGCTGGTGTTTTATTGCATTTATGTTAAATGTACTAATTAATATAGTGGCGATCAGTATCCTCCTGATGCTAATTCTCACCCCAGAGGTGGTGTGCCTTTCCTATTGCAATGTTTTCTTTGGTGTCACTCTGTGGCATTTCAGTTATTCATATAGATTTTGTACATTACTTATTAAGTTTATTTCTAAATGCTTATTTATTAATGCTAAAAAATAATAGTCTTTTCTGTCATTAAAGAATTTAACTAATTGTAGTTTGTACACACGAAGCCAATTATTTCTGTGTATTAATTTTGTACTTAGTTAGTTGATTACATCCTCTTTGTAATATTTTCTTCTACTGATTTTCATAGATTTTCCAAACGTATATTACCTGCAAATAATGACCACTTTGTCTTCTCTTTCATATATTTAGTTTTTACTTTT
This sequence comes from Avahi laniger, assembly GCA_963575035.1. Taxonomy (NCBI): domain Eukaryota; kingdom Metazoa; phylum Chordata; class Mammalia; order Primates; family Indriidae; genus Avahi; species Avahi laniger. The sequence goes on along the minus strand of CAUYSK010016410.1, from coordinate 34,569 downwards.
AGCATTAGCTAGTAGTTTTGAAACGATGTTAAGTAATAGTGAAAATCTTTCACATCCTTGTCTTTTACCTAATTTTAATGGAAGAGATTTTTTTCTTCTCTCATTAAACGTGATACTGGCCGTTAATTTGAGATCACACACACATACACACACACACTCCAAGATTTTTAAATGTTAAGGAAGCATATATTCTCATTTTATTAAGGGTTTGATAAAAAATAAATGGCAGCTTTTTAAAAGATATCTTTTGAGAATCTGCAGAGATGATAGCATTTTTACATATAAATGTATCAATTACAATAATAAAATTACATTATATTCAGACAATTATATTAAGAGATTCCCCAGCATGGTACTGTATTTCACCCTTTAAATAAATCAGAAATTGTACAATCCTTTTAATATCCTTTTAATGTTGGAATATTTTTTTAATTAGGATATATTATTTAGAATTTTGCATCAATATGTATGTCAGGTTAGTCATTAGTTTTCTTATTTTGTTCTTTTTATTGTTGTGCTCCTTTTTTAACTATTGTTGAAATATTTTGAAAATTTTTCTGCTTTTTCTCTGTTCTTGAACAGTTTAAATAGAATACTTACCTATTTTTTAAAGTTTGAGTAGCATTTCTATCAATGAATTTTGTTGTTCTAATTTCTTTTGTGGTTATGCCTTTTGTTTATGGTGTTTGCGTTGTTTGGTTTTGTGTTAGAGTGTCTTCTGCTAACACAGAGGAGTTTATTTAATTTTAATTTCAGCAATGAACTTCATGGCTTTCACACTGTTCAAAACTCACTCCTCTGTTTCTTCAAACAGTACGCATGCCTTCCCTCTTACGTGGTGCACCTAGTGACTCCCCAGTGCTAAACACCTCTCCTCTCTTCCACCACTATATTTTAGTTGATTATTATTTTAGTGTTTATTTTTAAAGTTTAAAAATACTTATCCCTCTATTGTCTTTTTTATCACTTTTGAAATTATTATCATGACACCAGCTACAAGCAGTAAGAGTATCAGAATATTTAAATCATCTTCTACCCCCTCTGCTATTTCCTTTGACGTAGTGTTTAATCAGTGCTTTCTATAGCATTAGCATTAGGGTATGCAGCATTTATATCGGATTCTCTAGTCAAAATTTCCACATTTGCTTTAGTCCTAGTTCATTAAATAGATTTAGCTCCAATTGCCTTTTTATCCACTCATTTGTTGCTTAGCTGAAATTTGTCTTCAGAACTTTCTTCAGAACCAGGTCAAAGGATCTATCAGATTTTTAAAAGTTTTTTCTCCTGCCTTTATAATTGAAAGCTTGGAATAGAATTTTGGTCATACTTTCTTTCCATGAGAACTTGAAAATACTGCTCTACTGCCTTTTTTTTTTTGGAGACAGAGTCTCACTTTGTTGCCCTGGCTAGAGTGAGTGCCCTGGCGTTAGCTTAGCTCACAGCAACCTCAGACTCCTGGGCTCAAGCGATCTTACTGCCTCAGCCTTGCTCTACTGTCTTTTAATATTGAATGTTTATATGGAAAAGTCTAAGGCATGAAGCCAGTGGTGTTTTTTTTGTTCACTAAATGTGACCTAACCGTTTACATAGATGTAAAGAAATTGTTTCATTATTTCTCTATTCTTGAAGTTGAATAATTTTTTTTTGGTAGAGACAGAGTCTTGCTCTGTTGCCCTTGCTAGAGTGCAGTGATGTGATCAATCAAAGCTCACTGTAACTTCAAACTCCTGGGCTCTGACAATCCTCCTACCTCAACCTCCCAAAGTGCTGGAATTACGAGCATGACCAACTACACCCAGCCAAAGTACCGTGTTTTGTCAGTATACATTTAATATGTGATGTTCTGTATCAGTTTTTCGTGGACAATCAATTTATAGATTCAAATTTGTCTTTTTTATGTAATATATTCCTGTAGGTTTGCCCTTACATCATATCTCTTCTGCTTCAATGATCAGACAATTAACAGACAGTATAGTTCTCCAACAAACTATAATATTTTATTTAGACTTTAGCTATTGGAAGATTCAGGGGTCAACAATCTTCTCACTTGTCTTGAGATTTCTCTTCTGATTTAAGTACTGTTTAAGAAACTTTCACAAGTATTTTCTTCAGCTCTACTCATTAGGTGATATATTCTAAATCAATGCACATCAAAAAATATCTCCTTTAGCCCTGACAAATGAGTAATACTTTGGTTGGGCATATGTTCTTGGGTCTTCTCAGTATTTTGTAGATGTTATTTCACTGTTACTGAGGGCTAATGCCAGAAAAAAGAAGTGCAATGCTTTTCTTATTTCAGTTTTAAGTACTCTTTTTTTTTCATTTGAAACTTAAACAATTTTCTCTTTATACTCGGAATGTCAAAATTTTAAATAGGTACGTTTAAGCATCTTTTCATTTACTTTTTAAATTAATTCTCTCACTACCCTGTGAGGCTTTTCAATCTGCAGACTCAAGACTCTCAGAGACATTTTTCTTTATTATTTAATTATTATCTCTCTTGGAGCTATTTATTTTTTCTCTTTGGATTGCTTATTTGCTTATTACATTTCCTAAAAGTGCTTTCAGTTTATAATAGCTTTACTTTTATGATTTCCATTCCTTTGGCACTTTTGTTCTAAAATTATGAAATATTTTTTCAGTTTGTCTATCAGATTTGAATTTGGGAAAATTATATTTGTACTCTAATTGAATCTCCTTTTGAGTCTTACCACTTTTTTATTAAAACTGTTGACTGGCTTTTCCACCAGTCAACTGGTGGAAAGCTTTTCCACACTGACTTTTAGCGTTAGTTCCCCTGAAGGGTGTTGCTAGTCTTCTTTGGCTGCCGGTGAGCTTGTACCTGACCTCAGCTGCTGGGTCACTTGGGGTCTGTTGAGAAGCGGTAAGCCACTAATGAGGGTAGATCTACTTCCTCTCTTGTGGGCTGGCAGTTATCAAGTTTGCAAACTATTAAGCTCACTTAAAGCAGAAGGAGAAAGCACTACAGATAGTGTATTCTGTACCAGTGGTCCCCAACCTTTTTGACACCAGGGACTGGCTTCCCAGAAGACAATTTTTCCATGGGCAGAGTGGGGAGAGGGGTGCCTCTTGCTCCACCTCAGGCTTTGGATTCTCATGGGGAGCACGCAGCCTGGATCCCTTGCGTGCACAGTTTGCAGTGGGGGTTTGTGCTCCTGTGAGGGTCTTATACCACCACTGATCTGATGCTGGGGTGCTTGGTCGGTGATGTCAGCGATGGGGAGTGGCTGTGGGTACAGGTGGGGCTTCACTGGCTTACCTGCTGCTCGCCTCCTGCTGTGCAACCCTGTTCCTGGCCAAGGTTGGGGAACGCAGCTGTACATTACCCTTCTTTCAAACTGATCCTTAAATGATGAAACAAAAATTACCTACCCAGATATATTCCACTGCCTGATCCCATTGTAAGATTTCCCTTATTCGCTCTTCATGTAAGGCCAGTCCCCTCTCCTCCAGGTGACATCCTGTCAACAGCAGATTCTCTATTCTCAGCAACAGACTCATTGACACAGCAGCTAGGTTTTCAAGCAATCCTGGGCAAACAGCCCTTAAACAGGAAAGCTTGTCACATGTATGATGTCATGTCATCCTTACAAAAACCCCAAGAAGGATAAGAGATGCCCCCAGTCTCACAAACAAGGACACAGAGGCCCAAATTGGAGTACAAATAGAGTTAGCTATTGTCCCATGTCACAGCTGTGGTCCTGGAGAGGCAACGGTGTAGATCTGTCTCGCTTTGCCAGGCCTGAAAGCTGGGCTTTGCGCTCCACATCCTCCCTTGGCCTTGCTTTGTGATTAAGGACATGTTTCCAAGGGAGCTCAAGAAGCAGTTTGAGGCTGTGACTCAGACTAAAGTGAATCGTCACAAATGAGCACTTTACAAAAACTATTACAGGAAACTAATTTCAAGGATAATAGAAAATGTTCAAACCTGCTAGCAAATTAAATACATCTAAACTAACAAAAGATACCTGGTGAGCTGACAGCTTGACAAAGGTTTGAAAACTGCTGACCTTCCTTATGCTGGGGGGAGGGTAACAACAGACACACTCACTCCCTGCCAGGGGCAATAGCCTGGTAGCGATTCTGTGAAAAAGCAATTTGGATGTGTGTATTAAGGAACCTTTGAAAGGCTGTTAAAATTTTACATGATAATTCTAATTCTAGGGTTTCATCTGAAATGAGGTCAAAGATGTATGAAGCAAGTGGTTTATTTCAGTGTGATTTTGGATAAGAAAAAGTTGAAAATAAACTAAATATCTGACATAAAGAAAAAATATGTGAAGAAAAAATAATTCCACAGGAGAAAAAAAACGCTGGAGGGAATTATGACGAATTGGTTGAGTGGGCTATTCCTGGATGGGGACATGAGTAAGTATATATTTTTATAATTACATGTTTTCAAATTTTTCTGTCACATGTCATTGGATCATTGTGTACAGCAGGCACTGGCATGGCTTGCTAGAGGCTATGACAGAGTAAGGAATGGCACATAGAGTCATGTATAAGCAGTAAGGTTAGAACGTGCTCTTGTGCTCTCACTGTAGTAGACACCATTGAGCACTGATGGAACAAAAGATCAGGATAGAGCCAAAGATTGAAAACAGATTGGAAATAAGCATACGAAAAGGTGCTCAACATCATTTGTCATCAGGGAGACACAAATTAAAACAACAATGGGATCCACTTCACATCTACTAGAATGGCTGAAATCCAAAAAACTGACTAAATCAATTGCTGGCAAGGATACAGAGCAAGAGGAACTCTCATTCACGACTGGTGGGAATGCAAAATGCTACAGCCACTTTGGAAGACAGTTTGGCAGTTTCTTACAAAGCTAAACATAATCTTATCATGTGATCTAGAGATTGCACACCTAGGTGTTTACCCAACTGATTTGAAAACGTATGTTTTCAAAAATCTGCACACAAATATTTATAGCAGCTTTATTCATAATTGCCAAAAACTACATGCAACCAAGATGTCTTTCAGTAGGTGAATGGATAACAAACTGTGGATGAAATACAAGAGTATTTTTCAGTGTGATACAAAGGAATGAACTATCAACCCACACAAAACCTGTGACTCTTCAATGTTCATTGCTAAGTGAAAGACACCAGTCTGAAAAGGCCACACATTGTGTAATTCCATCAATATGACATTCTGGAGAAGACAAAACTGCAGAGACAGTAAACAGTGGTTGTCAGGGACTGGGGGAGAGAAAATAGTTGAAGTACAGAGAATTTTTTAGGATAGTGAAACTATTCTGTATGATATGAGACTGTAATGGTGGATACATGAAACTATGCATTTGTCAAAATTCATAGAACTTTACAGCGCAAGGAGGAACCTTCATGTATGCAAATTTTAAAAGAATCATTTTGGAGATCTCAGGCTAAACTGCAGACTGTGACAAAAGAATGTAACTGAATTACACATGTATGACACAACCACACTGCAAAGAGTTAGGGGGAGAAAAGTGCTGACCTAAGTAATTTTAGAAATGAGTAGAGTTTGTAAGACTAATGGTAAAAACAGCTATACATAAGCACTGTACTTTATATGGTAATGTTGTTTTCTACCAGGATATGAGTTAACACATCTGAAACTACTATACATGTACATGGAATTGAAAAAGTAAGGGGATTATGGATGGTGACTGCCAGGGTTCTCACTGTTAAAGTAGGAGGTTACAGATGAGCGTTGAAGGCTAGAATGACCCACACTTAATGGATTAAGTAGAGTTGGAGACATTAGTATGAACTCATATTTAGCTTCATATAGATGAATGCATGTAAAAATATTTATAAATCCATTAGTATCTATAAATATAGACATGTATATATAGTATGTGTACACACACATACATTTCCTTACTCTTTCAGTTAAGAGGCCTAGAAGCAATGACACTCTAGGAGCAATGAACATATCAGATCTTGGTTTCTAATATTATTCTGCAATAAAAAGAGTCAGGTCTCCTTGAAGAAATGGTTGGTTCTGTGATTGGAGCAGGGAATATACAAGATGAGCCTGGTACATCTTATTGTACCAAAAATTAAGAAACTGCTAAAACATACATGCATATAATAAATGACTGAATGAATAAATAATGTGGAAGAATAGACAGATTTCTTTTGCAGAAGAATTTTAAATAATTTATTTAAATACTCCATATTTAACGAGGTGGAGCAAAACTCCTCACTCCTTAGGTGTGGGCTGCTCAAAATGACGTCCTTCCAAATCGTACAAAATGGAAAGATGAGAGAAGAACTACTTTCAGAGGAGAAACCTGGAAAACACTACCTCAGCCAGGTGACCAAGGTGAAGATCAACACTAATGAGTCACACTGATAATATATATCCTTGATATGATGTGATGAGAATGGCACTTCACCTTAGTGATCTTTCTTCTATATACCCTCAAGTCCAGTCTAATCATGAGAAAAACATCAGTCAAATACCAGTTGAGGGACATGCTACAAAACTTGTCGAATATTCCTCATAATTGTCAAAGTCATCAAAAACAAGGACCATCTGAGAAACTATCACAGCCAGGAGAAGCCTAAGGAGACATCACAACTCAATGTGATGTTGAATGTGACATCCTGCATGGGATCCTGAAACAGAAAAAAGACGTTCGATAAAAAATTCAAGTAATATGAATAAAGTATGGATACTATTGAAAAGCAAGTACCAACATTGATTCATTAATTGTGGCAAATATACCACACTAATGTAAGATGTTAGTAATAGGGGAAACCAGGTATAGGGTATGTGGAAATTCTAGTTGCTATCTTCACAACTTTTCTGTACATATAATATATTCTAAAATTAAAATTTATTAATAAAAAGACATCAACATTATCATTGTATTCAATTGAATACACATTTGTATACATAATTTTAAATTTTAGATAAGTTACGGAAATAGTGAAAACTTACTTAGTTCATAAAACTAGTATAACAAGATTGAATCACAAGAAATTTAACCTTGGTCTTGAACAATCCAAAATATTGTACTAACATTTGTTACGGTAAACTAATTGTTAAACTCTGAATCATGCCAAGGCTTGCTTTTGTTTTAAAACTGAAGTCTTTCATTATTATCTCATCTCCATAGTAACAAAGGCTATCATATCCACAAAGAGAAACATAGTTTCTCTTTGTAAAAATATTTATAAATCCATTAGTATCTATAAATATAGACATGTGTATATAGCATGTGTACACACACATACATTTCCTTACTCTTTCAGTAAAGAGGCATAGAAGCAATGACACTCTAGGGGCAATGAACACACCAAATCTTGGTTTCTAATACCATTTTGCAATAAAAGGAACCAGGGCTCCTTGAAGAAATGGTTAGTTCTGTGATTGGGGCAGGGATGATTTTTTAGATGATTTGAAATGTTTATCTGAACTAAATATTCCTATACTACACACATAACAACTGAATATTTTTTTATCAGTTAAAGTGTCAAGTTTCTCATGAGAGGAGAAAAGCATAGGACATAAAGGAGAAGGAAGGGACCTCAGACAAATCGCTAAGTAACTCCTTTCTGTAAAGAGAGGAAAGAAAGTGTATATATATATGAAAAATGTGGACATATTCACACCCAAAAGAAGGTCATACAGATAATTTATGTATACAAACATACACACACGTACACAATTCATATTATTCTATTTTAATCTTCAGGTTACTCAAGTTAATAAACAATTGCTTATCAGTAATATTATGTCACCCAAATCACAACTTATAGGAAGATACTGGATTTAATAACTTTTTGTTCAGAATATATGTTGTCATGGAATTTTTCATTCCTTTATGGAAAAAATTGCTTTCTAGCTTTTCATTCATGTCAGCATATTCCAACATCATCCTTATTAGTGAGGCCAATGCTTGATGATCGCCTAAAAGGATTTCACTAAATCTATCAGTGGGGTGATTTGAGGCAAGTCATTTTGAAATCCTGGATATTTTCTGAGGTCCTGGCCTTGAAAATCCTCAGTTATCTTTTAGACATAAACATTCTTAAATTTAAATTATTAAAATACATCAAGTACCCAATAAAAAATAGAAACATGAACTATTAGTTCCTATTTTCTTTTTAGTTACTTGAAATAATACTGAAGAGAAGGACCCTGATGAACTGCTCTGTAAAATAAACAAAATATTCAAGCCTTCCTACTGTACTTCAGTTTCTCCCATACTTTCTCCCAATTCCCCTCCCCCAAATCATTGCCAAGGAATGTAATCGTCTACTAGAATAATCTTTTCCTCTCCATGGTGCTTGTCCTTATTACAGGAACCTGGTGCACCAACTAAGAATAGTGCTAACAAACATGCCTCAAATTTCAGTGACTCAATGCCATAACATTTTATTTCTAGCTGTAACAACCCAATATGTGCTTGGCAAGGGACTTCCACAAAGAGATTCAGGAACCCACTGTTTATCCCTGTGGTGGCTCTGGCTCCTCCTCAGAATCCTCCACATTCAGGTAGTGATGACCAGAGTGAGAAAGGATCACCGATTTCCTAAGTAGCCCAGCCTGGCGTCAACATGCATCCCCTACACTTTGATGGCTCCACTGAGACAGAAAGGGCTGGGGAAGATAGTTTCTGAACGGGCATGTGATTCCCAACAGCAGCTGCACCGCACGGCAGGACAAAGCCAGCCCTGTCTATTTGTCAGAAAGGTAAATGGCCTTGTCCTGGTGTGGGAGCTGCAGAGCAGGACGCAGAGGACCCAAGGTTTCCCAGTCTCTCTACTGCTTCCACGGCCGGGCATTGCCTTCCAGACTGTCTTCCCTAAGACTTTGGCAATGCTGAATGGAAATTTCTAGATTAAAGGTACACCTTCCACATTTTGATAGATAATTGTCAGGTTGTCCCTGCCCCAAAGGCGCTATAAGCTATTTCCATTGTTTGAGTTTGTCATCTCATTTCACCTTCCTGCCAGATATTCGAGGGCTGTTTTAAATTGTGTCACTCTGGTGCCAGCGAGATTGCACTCCCACGCCCACTTACTGACAGATGAGAACTCCCCTTCTCTTAATCTTCTGTGCATATCCTTGGCCCCTTCTCCTGTGGGCTTTTCTTGAATGCTTAGGTTCAGCTGCGTAGGAAGGACAGTCACCTTTTCCTATCCGCCAGATTCAAACATTTTATTCTAGTCTATGTCTGACTGTTGACATTATTTATAGTGATGTCATCCCACAATGTTTGGAATTCTTAAGGATTCTTTTGTTATTTACACAGACGTTTGAAATTCTTAGAGATTAAGAATCTCTGAACCCACCTGTCTACAGTTTTAGTTTAAGGTGGTTCTGCTGCCTCTGGTGAGGCAGGGGACGTGTCTGCTATGGGTACTGTCAGTGCAGTTATTTCTTCATGTTCAGTGCGTGAGAAGCAGTTTCAGAGCAATACCGGTTTTACAAAAATTTTAAAAATGGAATTGCTTGGTCATGAGCATGTTTAGGAAATCCTGACAATCTCTCTCCCTGATCAAATTTTACAAGTTTGTAAGAACTTCCTTTTCCCCACATATGTGACATTTTTACACTTTTGTTTTTTGGCCAAATGATAGTTGTTTAGATCTTTTACAAATACTTTTCAGTCATGAATTTCCGGTCCAACAACGGCCTGCTCACATCAAGCTCCCACGTTTATATTGCAGTGTTTGTCTTGCAATGTGTAGTTGCTTACCTATACGATATCAATCTTTTTTTTTTCTTACATGGGTTGTACATGTTTATTTCCTAGCCAGTGGTTTGGTTTTTTACTTTCGTTTTGTTTTGGGTTTTTTGTTTGTTTGTTTGTTTTTGCCATGTAAGAGTTGTTATCATAGTGCAATAAGTGGATTTTTCTTTCACGGTTTTGGGTGTTTTTGTTTTAATAACGTAAGGCTGTCCCTAAACAAGATAGTCTCGAAGGCCTTCGGCTCCAAAACATATCCTATGGGCTATTAGGAGGTTTCATCCATTCAGCTTTGGTCCCCAAAGTCAGCATTAATCAAAATTTCAGTTAAAATTAGGCAATATTTCAGTTAAAATGGCCAATGATCTAACATACCATGATGGAAAAATCTGGTCTACCGGCCAGTCACCCTCGGCAGCAAACCTGGGGAACAGACCAGGGAGCCGCGCCCGTACTTACTGGTTCTCCATCCCCTTTATTTTGAGCTATTTAAACCATTCTTTTCACAAATCGCACTGCAGAGCCTTTTAACAGATTTTCGGGACCGGAGGCCAGACTGCAGGCTCGCCCGCGCCCACCTGGCCGCAGAAGCCGCGAGCGGCACCGAGAGGCCCGGGAGGGAAGCGGCACCGAATGGGGCGGAGAGACGCCAAAAACCCGCGCAGACGCAGAGAGGACCCGGCGCCAGAGGCGGAGCCGCGCGGAAGGCGGAAGCAGAGGAGAATGATTCAATTTGCTGTGACTTCAGCCACCGTTTGTCACTTCCCACATGGTCTAGCGGTTAGGATTCCTGGTTTTCACCCAGGCGGCCCGGGTTCGACTCCCGGTGTGGGAATGCAGACTCTTTTAGCAACCCCAGGTAAGAATTCGTAAATTTCGAGCCTCTTTCAACATGAAAAACACTAAATACGATTGTTAAAAGCTGCAATTCCTTAGGACCGCATTGAGACCTAAAGTTCCACCCGGTAATTCGCAATTCGAAAAGCTGGCCTGTATAATCTGCCTTGCTATTTTTGCTCACCATATAATTCATTTAAAATTTCACAGCAAACAATATTTAGTGGTCAAACTCTATTATCAACAAAGGAATTCCTATATTCTGGCCTATTCGCTGTCTTCTATGGCCCCCTAAGTGTTTCTGGCCCTCGGATAACAAGATGGTGATCAGTATGGAGGGAGGAGAAGGGGCAAGGAAGAGTCCACCCACCCACAGGAGCAGCCGAAGTCGTTTGAGGACTGAGAGCTGAGGGGACAGTGTTTCCTGAAACAGGCGTCACTAGGGCTGAGATACAAAGAGGGGCAGGTCTCCAAGTAGAATTATAGCTTTAACAGAGGGTTTGCACAAGGATATAGAGGTTGAGAGCAGAAACCAGATCCATTCACCTAGACAACTTCCACAGATTTAGAGATGGGGAAACTGAGGCAAGGAACCAGGCTCTGGATAGAATCACACACGTGGTTGGGTTGAGGTCAGCACTTCCAGCAAACTCAAATTTTCAGACATAGGAAGTGCCTTAAAACCTTTCCAGCTTCTAAGCCATTTCCAGAACAGGATTAAAATATTTCTTTCTATGCTTAGGTCTTCGTACTCTTAACTACAAGGTAGATCTGCCTGAGCCAGTGTCTGTCCAGAACAGACAGTACCTTCTCCTTGTAGAGTTCTATTGTTTGAACCAACACTTGGGTGCCTCCGCGGGAAGGACCAGATCATGTGAGCAACCTCACGGTATGTCAGTTGCTGATGTCTCCAGCCTGATTTGGACAATAACAATCATAGAAAAGCATGAACCTGGACCAGGGGGAACCCAGAGCGTTCATAACTGGACAACACTAGTTGCACGGAGGGATGAGATTTTATTTGGGGGGAAACTGTACTATTCATGCAGAGGCAGTCGCTTCCATTCTCTGACTGAATCTTAATTCTATGTTCTCAGTCTGTATTGAAGGCAGTATAAGATTTGACCAAAAAGATCGTTTGAGGAGTTTTTTTGCAAGTTATTGCTTCAGACATTATCTATTATGTAACCTAAATTTTAAGATTTATTCCTGAAAAGCATTACCTGTAAATATCCTGCAGGCTGGTTGCCTTCTCTCGGTCACCATTCCCAATGCACACTCCAAGATACCTCTAGCTTTGGCCAGAGCAACCTTGGCAGCATATTCCAGGTTGGCTGCCTTGATAGAGATAGATAGGACTTTGCCTCTTACCTTCGTAGACAGTGTGTGAGAATGTTTCACTTGTTCCAGAAAACCCCATCCTGCTACCCTGAACACTGTGTTGTACAGAAGTGAAAAATGGGTGGGAGGCTGGGAACCAATGCTGAATACCCAAAAGGCTGTACTGTCATTGTCATTTTCTTGTTTGCCCTTATCTTCTTTCATATGCTTCATATTCTTCTTTTTTTGTTTTTCAAGAAGGCTGCATCTCCGAAAATTCCACTTCTCAGACTCCCTTTCCAGTAGACTTCTGGTTAACAGTTGCCCCAGGGAGGTTCTGTTGGAAAATTGCAGTATGTCAAAAAAAGAAGAATGATTTTTTTTTAATATTTCTGATGGTGTATTTGGTAGCAGCAGACATCCCCTGACGGCTGTCAGCTGTGAGCCACTCACAGTGGCAGGAGTGGGCAGCTGTGGGCTCCAGTGGCTCTGGGAGTTTCAGCAGAGCATAAGTGGACTTGACAGTAGTGTGGTTCCAGTGGCAATGGCAGTGCCCAGCAGTGACTATGCAGTGACTATGCTCCTACCTGCAGGTAATGCCACCCTCCCTTCTTGTTATTTCATCCCTGAGTGAATGGTGGCATCTGCAGTTACTAATATCTGAATAATCTAATTGTGAGTGCCTTTGCTCCTCTAACCCCTCCAAAAAATTTGTAACTAATTCTACCTATTAATTTCCTGTTTCAAATATCTGCTTTTTTGACATCAGAACAACTGATAGAAGTGTTGTTATTGTTTGATTGTCATCCATCATTATGCTCTCAGCCTTACTGGTTTTCTTGGGGAGGGAAAGGGGGTGCATAACTCATTTCATGTGTCAGAGAAAGTTCTTGGGGAAATAATATTTCAGCTGAGACCTGAAGGATGCGTTAGCAAGGTGAATGGGGGTGTAAATGTGCACGTGTCAAGTTATTCTCAAGATCTGTTTACCTTTTGCACAAGTCAAGTATATGAATGAATAATTAGGCACATGATAGGACACACTCTGCATCTTTCAAGTCTTTGTTGGTGGCACTAATCTCTCTAATTCTCCCTGGGATGCAGCATCACCTTTGGTTTACCATTTTGGTAAGAAGGGAAAGTTCTAGGAATAGCATTTGTTTTTTCTTACCATAGTAGTCCTTATTCCCAGATTAAGGGAGCAATTTGATAATGTTGATTGCCAAGTATGTATATTCGAGTTGTACATAACAGAATTATGTGGGTCCATGGGCCCACTGGAACCATGTTGAGATAGACTTAGGCCAAAACTTCATTTATCTCCTGAACTCCAAAGACCCACACAAAGGTATTGGAAGAGCATGAGGAATAAACAACAACAATAGCAATAATAATTCAGAGCTTCTTGCCTATAGGAAAGGATTGGTATCAAATCAAAAACAGTGGAAGTTAATAGAACAAAAGAGCCACAGGACCTCTGGGAAAAGGGTTGGGGGGTATATTTATAACATATGCTCGGCAAGTGTGGAAGGGTTCTTCCTCAGGTAGACCCAGTCTCCCCTTCCTCCAGTGGGACTCTAGATTGTGAACTGACTCAGTTCTCAGTACTGGATGGCAGGCAAAATCTCCATTGCAATGTCTCCAGCCAGGTTTCTGGCCACCTGATCTAGAGTTTTGAAATTGCATGTAGCACATAATAGTTTGGTAGACCACCCATTTATTTCCTAGGACACCACTGCCAAACCTCCTTGCCACTTAGCAGTGACTGAGCCTACTTTTATCTGGCAGCTTTGCTACTTAGACTCTGCCGCTCTGGGATTCCATGATTCCCACTGAATCAGGAAGCCCTGTGTTTTTTCTTACCAGCTCTGGCTTGTGGAAGATTGCTACCAAAGAGTCTGCAGCAGCTGGTGCTGTCCTGGCCGATACATTTCTTAATACCTTCATAAAGGAAGTGTTTTCTGGGCCTCTCTGAGAAATGTAGAGAGTGGGCAGGTTTGTGGGCAGCACTTGCTAAATCATCCTTCAACATCACTATTTACCTAAGCCTTTAAAAGATTACTCTGCCCTTCACCACGGATGCATGGCGTTACCAGTAGGCCACTGCTGAGTCCAGGTTTCAGTCAACTCAGTAGGCAAATTGGGAGTTAGAGGTGCTCCCAGATACTCGAACTAACACGGGGAATCTGAACTGACTAGTGTGGGCCAGTCTGATGTTATCTTCTGCCTCCTTGGTCTAGCAATCTTAGAATCTGTTCCCGCACATCTTCCTTAACTTTATTCTAATGTAATTTGGCATGATCTAACAATTATTTCAATGTATATACTATCTAATGCTGGGTTAGACTTTATACATGACATCCTGGACTGTTCTAGATTTGGATGTGGAAACATTGGATGATAGTGAGGATAGTCCTGGTGAAGAACTGACATGCCCTTCAACTGCTATGGGTAAGGCCCTGAGTCCCTTGATGTGCACAGTGCAGTCCATGAACCAGCAACATCACATCATCTGGAAGCTAGAAATGCAGGGTCTCAGGGCACTCCCAAGACTACTGAGTCAAATGATGTTCATTTTAACAAGATCGTCAGGAGGATCTTATGCATGTCAAGGTCTAAAAAGCACCAATCCAGGCTTCAAGCAAGGAAAGACTGTCTTCCTCAGACAGAGTAGGTGGAGGCTGCTTCCACTAGCAAAAAAAAAAAAAAAAATCATGGAGATTTATGTCTTCATAATTCTCACATTCATCTGAACCAACTCAAATATTCCCATTCCATTGGAGGTCCCATTCTTTCTAAATTAGTGTCTGGACTTTCACTTAAGTGATATGGGCAGACAACGAATCTAACTTCTGTTGTAATTTTGCGACTTGCAAAATCAAATCATGGGCTTGATTTTAGCTGTATCTCTTATGTCTTGCAGCTAACAAAGGATAACAGATTATCTGAGAGCCATTATACAAGATGGCATTGACCATATATTGAGCTGAGAATTTAAAGCCTTGAATAATTCCTTTTCTTTCTGTCAACTCTTCAGTTCAGTCAGAAATAGCCCACCATCACAAGAGTTTATTGTAGCAATCTCTTGGGTTCAATACCTTACCTTCAATTGATCCTTTATCTCATGCAATTCCAGATTATAATTTAAATAAATATTTTGCCACTACATATGTAAACTACCATATCTCATATACCATAGGTAATGAGGTCATTGCTGTGTTTATGCCCAAGAAAAGACAACCCATTTTAAATTTCATCTGTTTCCTGAGGGCACTGTTAGATACAAAAACCATTTCCATGGATGTCTAGCCAGAAAAACAAAATAGATTTTAGATATTTCTGATAGAGGAGCAAAGAGGGAGGAAGTGTCATGACCAGCACTTAGCCACTGACATTGTTAGAGCCTGCAGATGATAGTACTGGAGCCACCTGGGCTGCTAATGTTGCAATCACTCAGCCACTTGTGATGCCAACTACTGAAGCATGACACTCATTTACACACACACACACACCCCAGCTTTGGGAACTACTGAAGCTCACGGACAGCTCTTGTTACCTCTGTTGGAAATGCTGATGACACTGGAACCTGGAGTCAGTCACTACTCTAGAAAAGAGAAGGAAGAAAAATTGCCCCTTCCTCCTACCTTCCAGCCTCTTGTCAGTGCCTTCAATGGACAGAACCTAATCAGAAACCAGCTGGCAAGATGAACTGGGAATGTTTGCGAGATTACAGCCTCCTAACACACACAGCAGAGGAAACAAGCCCAATATTTATTATACTCATCATTACTGCTTGTTTATCTGCTGGTCTTTTCTGAAACTTTAAGTTATTCGTTTAGAGCTTACATAAAAAACTACTCCAAAAACAACCATTGCTTTGCTCATGACTCAGGAAAGGCTCAGCAATGTGGTTTTATTGTTTCCCATTACGCTTGCCACAGTCGCTCACTTGGCTGGACTCAGTTGGTACCCCACCATGTAGCATCTTATTCTCCAGGGTTTCTCCACATGCTGTGGGCTTCTCAAGCATGGTAGTCTTTAGGTAGTCATGCTCCTTATATAATGGCTGGCTTCCAAATGGAAAGAAGCAGGAATTGCCACCACTTTAAAAAGGTAGGCTCAGAACTGGTCTGTGTCACTAGTGCTATATTCTGTTGGTCAACATGGTCCTAGACTAGCCCAGTTTCAGGGGTGAGGGGAAGAAATAGACTTTACCTCTCAAGAGAGGAAAGGCATGTGCTTGCACAGAAAGGAGGATGATGGTGGTCATCCCTGAGACAAGCTACCATATCTATGCAGATATTTGTCTTATTTACAAGTCACTTCAAGCATAACTCTCTGCCTGGCTCATTTTAACTGTACATTGAATATTTGTTGACTGGATGAATGAATAAAGCTCTGGAAATATTTCTGAGGACAGAATATCCTTCCTTCTAGAAAGCAGTGAAATCCACAGAACCTACCCATTTTTCCTTTTTGCTTTGGCTACTAGGAAGTTGAGAGCTAGAAATTTAATGCCCAAGCTCAATAACCACATTACTCACAGTTTCTCGGTATTGTCTGTCACTGTCCTCTCTCAGGGCTCTGCTTTCTCTGTTGTACTTGTCTGTGAGTGTCTTGTGCAGATACAAACAATGGCTTTATTTGCAGCCTCAGTAAAGGCAACTCAATTTTTGTTGATAAAGCAAAATGCTTATAAATAACAAAAAAGCAATTGACCTTTTATTAAAGCCTTTTTTATTAAAAGGCATGAGTTCTTCTTAAAACTCTCTGAGGGAGGATTAAGACAACTGAAACCATCTTGTGGAATATAATCTGGAGTGGGATAGAATTGGCTGTGACCCACTTTTCTAATATTTGCATAAGCTTCAAAAGCCCTAGGTACTCACCAGCTGGTTCACCCTCATTGTTTGCATATCACACTTTTCCTTATAGACCTATACTTGTTTCACTCTGTATTTTTTTAATAAAAATAAATCATTCATGATAATGTATTAATACTTCCCATGAATTATTTAAAAAGGAGGTTAATATTTTATCTACATTAAGATGTAAATAACTATACAGGAAATATACTACCCAAGAGAGGATGCAAAAACATAAATGTATCCCAAGAGTTAAGTCTGAACTTCATGGCCTCATTGCCACACTGCTTTTGACTTTGACTACACAGGAGTAAAGCCCTGAAAGCACACATTCTCTTTCAGACAGGGTCAGGTAGATGGTGGGAATCCCAGTGACCATGTTGTATGTTGTTTAATATGCCCAAAGACAGTACCAACCATGATGAAGCTAAATATCCACACCAATGCTCATTGTAGGTGAGATCAGAAGCTCATCCAGGAAGCATGTAATGACTGTATTCTAAATATTCAGCATGCTTAGTGCTGCAGACAACTCAAAGAAATGACCCAATTCTTACTCTTTAGGATGCTTTTGCATGGAGTAGTTGCTAGAGAAAAAAAAAGTAAAAGTAATGATAATACATGCATTCCTTTGCTGTTTTATACACACCCATGCTGGAAAACCTGAGAGTCTTTGTTGCTTTCATCTTCACTCACAATTGATATCTAATCAATCATGGTGTTCCCTTGAGTTGATCTTCCAAAGGGTTCCCCAGAAATGTCCTCCTCCCCTTCCTTACTACTACTGCCTCAGTTCTGCTCCCAAAACATCCCACCTAAACAATCATCAGCCTGCACTTGGCTTTCTTACACGTTCAGTTGGGAGAATTTGGATCGGAAGGGTATCAGGTGGCAGCCCCCAACACACCCTCTATGACCTTCTAATACTATATCTATAAAGACTTCTTAAACGGACACATCAGGGCCAAAAACTGTGTCTCTTTACAGACTCCAGCAAGTACTTTTATCTCTACAACAGGGAACCAAGCATCATCCAAGCATGAACAGCAGGCTGCTGGGTTATGCTGCCAAAGAAGGATTCTGCACACCTCCAGCAGGTAGTGGAATGACAATCGCAGTATGTTTGGCCCTCCTCTGCCCCTGTCTTCTCTCCTCTAAACCCACCTGTCCCCTATTCCTTCAGCCACCTTAGAGACATGTGACCTACAATAGAGCAGCCGTCCCTCAACAGCAGTGATTCAGAGGGGAGGACTGCATGAGAGGGAGACATCATCTGTGGATCAAAATACCCTCATGATCAAAGTAGTGTATTTTCAGGTACATTTTCCTGGATTTTCCAGTATGTTTATAACCTATTAACATTTAGAACTCTTCTGTTTTAGCACCTCCCCCCCATTATAACAACTATTATCTTGAACAAGTTTGAATTTGTCTGTTGATTTTGTTGTAAAGATTATATAGATTATGTTATCAACTATTTTTAAATGTTCTTAGGAAGGGGAAAAAATGGAAAACAAAACTGGTAATGGAAATCTCTGAACAGTAGAATTATGGATGACTTTCAATTTCTTCTCTACACTTTTTTGTATATTCTAAATTCTGTTCAATAAACAAGTTTTATTTTGTATACTTAGAAGACTCTGTGCTAACAAATTAGTGTATAGCTCTTTCTCTTCCTCTTCTTTCCTCCTTCCTTTTTTATGGGGTGTCAGGGCATGAGTAGGGTGAGAATGTGAGAATGGCATCCACACAGTGAGTGGCCTATCATCGGGTTTGGGGGTACAAATATGGTGGAGAGAGTTTCCTCCTGGAAGAGTGACCAATCATGGGATGTCAGAGATCAAGCAGAGTTAGGATGGCAATTATGCCTGGAAGGAAGAGTATGGTGGAAGAGATGGGAGGCTAATTAATACAGGAGAATTGAACAAATAAGTAAATATATCAAGGATAATGGGAGATAGGTTTATTTTGTTAGAGAAGAGAGTTATAAATATAGGAAAGGGAAAAAACTATGATAAACTCTGTGGTATTGGATTGGTATGGGAGATATTGGTGTGAACTCATGGTATTCCATATAGACAGATGATAGTTAGAGAAATTAATAAATATGTAAGTGTGTATGTGTGTGTACATACATTCGTTCCCTAGCTCTGTCTCCTGAGAGAGCCTGAGAGCATTACCACCCAGAACCAGTGAACACACCTTATGCCCAGTGTAGTGATGAATTTGACTTTACCCAAAGAAAGATCTGGTTTTTGTCCCCCAGCTTCTGAGAGTTAGTCTCTGGACCCTTGGAATATTATGCTAAATAGGATTGCATTTTTTTGCCTGGAGTCCTTGGATCATACTGAATAGCCTAGCAATGTGATTTAGGGGAGGGTCTGACCACATCCATATAATCCTAAGGTGAAACTGGCCATGCTAGAAAGAACAACAATGTGACTTAGGGTGAAGGCTTCGGGTCACACAATATCAATCTATCTGGAGACTGAGATTAGCCACTTGAGCAATAAATCAATTGATCATGCCTACTTGATACAGCTCCAATTAAAACTCTGGACACCGAGGCTCAGGGAGCTTCCCTTATGGGCAACACTTGTGTACTGCCATACATAGATGCTAATATAGTAATACATCCCGACTCCATGGTAAGAGGAAAGTAGGAGCTCTGTATTTGATATTAATACTTCTCCTAAACTCTGTTTCTTCCCTGGGGTGATTTCAGTTTGCATCCTTTCCCTGTAATGAACTATACAATGAGTATAATAATGTTCAGTGAGTTTGGTGAGTCCTTCAGTAAATTATCAAAATGGAGGGTGATTTTGCTTATCTCCTGAACTTGTGGTTGGTATCAGAAGTGAGGGCATTCTTTTGGGAAATCTGCCCTGTAACTCTGTAGTTGGCTGATTCTTATAACCCATATCTTGGCTTCCAGATACCACACCCCTCTAAATGGAACCAGAACTCCATAAAGAAAGGACTAAATCAAGGGCAGAAAAAGAATAAGTACAAGTGAGCTAAAATATTTTTTTGTTCTTAAACCAAGAAATTTCTCAAAGAAAGAGGATGATATGTCAAAAAGACATCAAAACCAACTTGAAGGGGCTCCCACTGGCCAAATCAGGGGCAACTTGTGCAACAAAAAAATTAGTTTAACAACAGTACTGAATTATAAGTTTTTGTAAAAATAGGAAGCCATGAGGCCATACAGCTATACATAAATGAATCAATTGAAAGTTTGATAAAGACTAGATATTAACATAGTTTTAAAATTTTCAATAATGCAGAAACTTTGCCCTTGCACTCTAACAAGTTAACCACTCATGGTTTTATGGAGGCTGGCAGAAGACACAAGATATCTAGATCAGAGACAAAGGACTTTACTACTCACTGCACAGCAGGCAGCATGAGCCTCATGTTTATCCTGGTTCCTTTTGTCCCCGAAGTCCCATGTGACAACATCAAGTGGTCCAGATGGATGCTGCACACACCGTAAATTCTCATCACAGCTGAGAAACCCTGAGCTCAGAAAACCCCAAACTTTTATGGAATCCTAGCGAATTGCCCAACCTTTGTTCCAAAGACATTACCTTTATTATACTGGATACCAAACAAAGCTGTTCTCTGCTCCAGAGGGAAACACTATCTCTGTCGTATAAGGCTATTTGCTCTAACAACATCCTCGGAAAGGTAGGCCAGAACAGAAGGTTGTCAGTGCCTCTCAGATATGCAGAAGTGCAATATGACCAACAAAAGTATTTCTACAAAAAATACTTATTAATTACAAAGGAGTAAAAGAATCACTTTTCAGGGGAGAATCCTAGCTGGAAACTTAATCAAATAATTAGTACGAATATCATCAGTAATAGTACAAATCAAAATTATGCCCCCACCTGTTAGGATCTAGTGGAAAGAATACAGCATTCCTTCTGGATTATTCCTGTCAAATGTCTATAATCAGATTCTAATGATGAGGAAACCTCATACAAACCAAAACTGAGGGACATTCTATCTATGAACTGTCCTGGGATCTTGAAAAGTGTCAATCATCATCAAAGACCAGGAAAGACTGAGAGACTGTTCCAGACTGAGGAAAATAAATAGACATGACAAATGCATGAGAAATGCAACATGTGGTTCTGAACCTGATCCTTTTGCTAAAAAGGCATATTTGGGGACAATTGGTAAAAAATTAAAGTTTTAGGACCTGAAGATAATTTATTAATGTTAATTTCATCATTTTCCTGGTTAAATAGTGTTAAATTGAAGTCAGACAGAAGAATGTTTTTGTTAATAGAAATCTGGGGGAGAATGCACCAGATTGGTGACTTACAAATTGTTCGGGGAAAAAAATTCTAAATACTGCACTTCCAACTTTAAAATTTTTTTAAAAATTAGATATCGAGGATCACCATTTTTATGTGTAAAAAAATATATATAGCCATATTGCTGTGAAAAATCTATATTAAAGTGTGTTAACCCTGTTATTTCTGGTGTAAGACAACTGGTGCCTCTTCCTTTGCCTCTACTATTCATATTTTCCAAGTTTTTATAATGAGCATGTATTAATTACATATGAGAGACACATGTAAAAGGCCAAGAGGTTTCCCGATAGCTGGAGTGTCCAGCCCCACCGTGGGGCACAAGGCCTTCCTTGAACTGCGTGCTCACGGCTGCCCCAGCCCCTCCTATCCTGCCTGGCTCTCTGCACACACCTGCTTTCTAGCCATGCTTCATTTCCAGCAGGGTCATGATATTCTCTGCTGGTATGTGCCTCTTTGATCTCAAACACTCTTCTCTCTTTTCTGCCTAGTTAACTCTTTCTTCTTAAGCTCTCATTCAAGTTTCATTTTCTCCTAGAAAATTTTCCTGAAGCCCCCAATTCTGAGAATATCCTCCCGTGTTCTGCTAACCGTCATCTCTATTCTAGCGTTTCTACGCTGCTGTCTTACTTGCTGCTTTGGTTGCTCGTGCTGCTCTGTAGATGCCAAGACTTTGGAAGCAGGTGCTACATACCTCATTATCTGTATTAACCACACCTGCCTGGTCACTGACACAAGGTCGGTCCCTACGTTCTTGACGAATGATGGGTGAACTAACTAACATAACTTTAATTCAGGGAAATTCTGCTATAGTCACCTAGACATGCAGACTTTCTTTCATTTATTCATTCTTTCATTTAAAAAATGTATTCAGCCCCTTTTATGTGCCAAGAAATGAGCTAGGAGAAAAGACATTTCCTTTGCCTCCATGAGCTCACAGCCCGTAGGCAAGATGAGCTGTTAACAACTGCCAGAGAGTTAGCAAGTGTGGACAGATACAGCAGCATGGGCCATGGGGGCCCGTAGAAGGACACCTAAACCATCCTGGAGGTGGGGGATTGAAGCAAACAAAACAAGCGATAAGGATTTGAAAAGCCCTACGAGCTCAACACACTATAGATAGAAGCATACATAAGGAATCCACCACCCATGCCATTTGGAATTGTTTTCTCTATTCTCCTTTAAAAGTGATTTCCTTTGTACCTACGCCCTTACAGGGTTGTTCTGAAGTTCTAAGAAAATAAATAAATACACCAACAATTCTCTTGGCCCCATTCGGGGAGCCCAGGCCAAGAGCGGATGGTGTGGACGCAGAGCCGTGGAGGGTGAAGACCCGAGTTTTCATCTCAGCTTCATGTCCTGTGGACGTGGTGTCTCCACTGTGTTGTCCTCGATTTCCACAGGCTATAGAGAGGGTATGTATCTCTTCTTGTCCGTGTGTTTCAAAACTGATCGTCTCCTTTAGACACTGCCTGTGCATTTTAATGTCTGTAAATGCCCAAGCAGCAGGTGCCTACTCAGCCTCCTGACGTGGGGTGTTAAGAACACACAATACTGGAGACTCCCAGCTGAAAGAAATAAGTTAGCAAAGGAGAATGTATATATCTGGTTTCATCTTACAGAGAAGACATTGAGACACTTAACAAAAATCAC
Organism: Avahi laniger; assembly: GCA_963575035.1. Classification (NCBI taxonomy): domain Eukaryota; kingdom Metazoa; phylum Chordata; class Mammalia; order Primates; family Indriidae; genus Avahi; species Avahi laniger. The sequence goes on along the minus strand of CAUYSK010016410.1, from coordinate 11,854 downwards.
TAGCAATAAAAATGACAGTGTATTAAGATTTTTTTAAGCCACTGATATTTTTGATGTTACACAACTGCTTTCCTTTGTGGTGACTGTTGTATTTTTTAGCCTTGCTTTGATCACTGCAGCTGGAGACAGCTGTTTGCACACTCCCTGAGAGCGTGTGGTGCAGACATTCGTCATGTGATTTTTGGATAGCCGCCATCAGTCATCTCCTCCCACAGCGGAGTTTCACTCTCCAGCCGTTCTCCGCATTCTCCTATTAGTCATCCCAGTGTTGCAAAAGCAAATCTGCAAGCCAGGTTCCTGATTTACCACATTAATCTATTATTCAATAATAATGTTCCTTACAGAGCTGCATTAATTAAAAGCAAGCACCACAAGAAAACTGTCACTTCGAGTGTCGTTTGTCACAACAACCTGATGTTCTTTTCTTCCTGTCATTTTTAGAACTTTGGTTGCCATGGTAACCCATAGCAGCTTTTATATATAGCACATCACTTATATTCAGTCCGTTTATTTCATTTCTTTTTTTTTTTTTGGTACCATCAGGAAGACAAGCTGTTTTTTCCTCCTTTTAACAAAGCTCATAATGTGGTGGAATAATCAGGCGTAATGATAGGTTGATCCACAAAGGAATATTGCATGTTAAATGAAAAATTATTATCTTACATCTGTATATTAAGATGCTCTGTTTAAGAAATAAAATCTCTACAAAGAATTGAGTCTAGGTTGAATCTCCTAGGTATTGCCTCATTAGAAGTCCATAGCCCTGGGATGTAATTAGTATCCCATAAAATAGCAGGCAAACAAAACAATTGCAGGTTCGAGGGAAATTCGAGTATGTGCAATAAGCAATGTTCACCCTGGAGCTGGCTCCTGACCCTGCCTAGGCCTCTTCTGGGGCTCTCTGTGCTTCCCACCCTCTCCCCTAGAATGAACTACAGCATGCAGTGAGAACAAAGCCTTCCTGGGACTGGCAGTCAGGAAAAAGCAGCCTTCTGCAGGGCATAGATAACCTTCCAGAAGATTCTAAACTACATGCCAAGCAGGGAGAGGCTTGGGTAGAAGCACTGCAGACAGGTGCTGGGTCTGAATGCCATATCCATAGCTGCCCATCTGCACCCACAGGGCATTCTCCATTCTCATCCAAGCCCCTTTCCTGTCTAATTCAGCCAGTCTCATTATTTCCAAGATCATCCAAGTCTATTCTCATTTCCAGTCACCTTTTAATTGTAAGCCCCTGGCCTGAATAGATCCTTCTTTTTCCTCACACCCAAATCCTATTCGCCTGAAACAGTCCGAGTCCTGTTCCCTTGGTGACTCCTAATACTTCAGCTCTTGGAAGCCTGTTAGCTTTTTTCTCCTAATCTCTGTTACCCTGAAGGCCATCACATCACTCAGCAATTAAATGCGTGCCCACATTTCATTTAATTCAACATATATTTACTGGGCATTTATGATGTGCCAGGTCTTTTATGAGGCACTGAGTAGAGAAAGCTGAACAAATTGAGGTTCAGACTTAAGAGCATTCAGTCCAGTGAGGAGAAACCAACACAAAAACAGATTGTTTCAATATATAATTCAGTAAAAAAGAGATTTTCACAGCGCAAGCAAAAGTACAAGTTGTACTTAAAAATATCTAGGGTTCCCTGGAAAAAATCATGCCTGAAATGAATCTTTAAAGATTAGGAATATTTACCAAGCAAAGAAAGAGGATAAGGGCATTCCAGGCAAGGGAACAGCATGAACAGAGATCCAGAGGTACGAATGCCAGAGGCTGTGCAGGGCAGTGCAACAGGTGTCGCTAGAAAATAAGCAAGGAGGGAAATGGGTGAAATCAAACAAAACGGGTACAAAGTACACTATCTGGGTAATGAACACACTTATAACTTTGACTCAAGCAGTACAAAAGCAATCCATGTAACCAAAACATTTGTATCCATGTAATATTCTGAAATTCCAAAAATACTTTATGAATATAGATGCAAAAACCAACAAAATACTAATAAACTGAACCCAATTCCATATTAAATGGATTATGCACCATGACTACATAGGATTTATCCCAGAAATTCAAGAGTGGCTCATATGAAAATAAGTCAGTATAATACATCATATTAACAGAACAAAAGCAAAGAATCATGTGATCATCTCAGTAGATCCAGAAAAAGCATTTCACAAAATCCAATAGCCTTTCATGTCAAAAACAATCTAGGTATTAATAGAGGGGAACTTCTTCCACCTGATAAAGGGCATTTATAAAAGCCCTATTAATAACATCATACTCAATGGTGAATGTCTGAAAACTTTCCCCGCTTAGGTCAGGAATAAGATAAGAATGCCCACTTTTGTCACTTGTATCCAACATTGTACTGGAAATTCTAGCCAGAGCAATTATGCAAGAAAAATAAATAATAGATACCCAAATTGAAAAGGAAGAAGTAAAACTGTCCCTATTCATAGATAACATAGTTGCATACAAAGAAAATTCTAAAGAATCCACAAAAAATTATTAAAGCTAATAAATTCAGAAATATTTTAGGATATAAGATTTATATTCTAGTAATGAACAATCTGAAAAGGAAATGTAAAAACCAATTTTATTACCAATAGTATCAAAAATATATAAAATATCTAGAAATAGATTTAACTATTTCAGTGTAACATTGCAGTTACACTGAAAACTACAAACCATTACTAGAAGAAACTGAACAAGATCAATTTTCCATTTTACAAAAATGGAAAAGCCAATCCCCAAATTCATATGGAATTTCAAGGGGCCCCAAGTAGCCAAAACAATATTGTAAAAGAAGAACAAAGTTGGAAGACTCACATTTCCTGATTTCAAAACTTACTACAAAACTACAGTATTCAAAGCAGTGTGATACTGGCATAAGGACAGATGTATAGACCAATGGAATAGGGTTGAGAGTACAGAAATAAATCCATTAATCTATGGCAAATTGATTATGAACAAAGGTGCCAAGGCCATCCAATAAGAGAGAGAATAGTCTCTTTAATAAATGGTACCAGGACAACTAGATATTCACACACAAAAGAATGAAGTTAGACTCTTATCTTACACTGTATATAAAAATTAACTCAAAATGTATCAAAGAACTGAATGTAGGAGGTATATCTATAAAACTTTTTGAAGAATCATGAAAGCAAAGCTTCACAATCTTAGATTTGACAATGAATTCTTAAAATGACACCAAAATTACAACAACAAAAGAAAAAAATAGGTAAATTGAACTTTATCCAAGTTAAAAACTTCTTATCAAAGGAAATTATCAAGGAAATGAGAAGACAATGGAATATCTTTCTCCCAACACAATAGAATACTAGAAAATCATGTATATGATAAGGATTTAATATCCAGAATACATAAAGACCACTTACAACTAAAAAAATAAAAGTCAAATTTTTTAAAGGGGACAAACAACTTGACTAGACATTTCTTCAAAGAAGATACACAAATGACCAGCTACAACATGAAAAGATGTTCAAAATCACTGGTCTTTAGGGATATGCAAATGAAAACCACAATGAAGTACCACTTCATACCCACTAGGATGGCTAGAATTTTTAAAAAGGGAAAATAACAAATGCTGACTATGATATGAGGAAATTGGAATCCTCATTCTCTGCTGGTGGTAATATAAAATGTTCAGCCACTGTGGAAAACAGTTTGGCAGTTCTTAAACAAGTTAAACATAGAATTACCATATGACCCTCTTCCTCTCTTACGTGAACTCCTAGGTTTCTGAAAGAATTGGAAATAGAATTTGTTTGACAAGACTCTTCAAACAAATACACATACACACATGTTCAAGCACAATAGCCAAAAGGTGGTAACAGCCCAAATATCATCAATAGATGAAAGGGTAAATAAGTTGTAGGATATACATCCAATAGAATAGTATTTATCCATAAAGACGAATGCTACAACATGAACAAACCTCAAAAACCTTATGCTAAGAGAAAGAAGCTAGACTCCAAAGATCATATATTGTATGATTCCATTTGTATGAAACATGCAGAATAAGTAAATCCATAGAAACAGAACACAGAGTGGTGTTCACCAGGGGCTGAGGGAGGGGAAGAATGGGGAGTGACTGCTTAATGGATAAGGTGATTTCTTTTGGAGTAAGGAATATATTTTGAAACTGGTAGAAGTGGTGGCTGCACAACATTGCTAATATACTGAACACTGCTGAAGTGTACACTTTAAATTAGTTAATTTTATGTTGTGGGAATTTCATTTCAATAAAAAAACAAATAAAAAATAAAAGAAATGTGTAATATGTTAAAGGATTGTAGAATTTTAGAATCAAAAGCAACTTTAGAAGCCTCTGGTCCAAGCCCCTTGCCATGGGTACCTTGAGAGTAGTTGTTGGGCTCTCTCCGCACGGTCTGGAAACTTGCGCCCTTTCTTCCAAGCGATGGCCATTCTCATGGTTGCAGTGGAAGCATCTGGGACCACACAACTGGACACCAACACTGCTCACCCCCACCCTTCAAGAGTGTGTGATCTTGGAGTCAGCACCCGACCCAGAGGGACCAGCCAGAGGCTGTGCCCACTTTCGGACGTGGACGTCAAATTCTATCTGGTTACTGCAGAGGGTGACGTTCCCCTGTGAAACTGGCTGTGTTTTGGACCCTGGAGTAGAAAAAGTCTGTGAGGAAAGAAAAACAACGCAGTGGTGCAAAGAGGAGCAGATAGGAATGACTGACTGCAGATCATTCCTGGGGAGCGATTCTTCCCCGACACCTGACTGATCCTCAGAACACAGGGGCTCCAGAAGAGACCCTGTAACTCTATTTTTTTGTTATATGTTACTTTACTGGAATTCCATGTCTTGCAACCTATGTACTCTTCCTATGCAAATGAAAAACAAGGGATCATGCATGATTTCACTATAAAAATTAGTTATCTAATCAGTTTTATTAATCATTCATAAGAAGCATTAATTCTAAGAGATTTAATCAGGGAGATTGATACCAAGAAATGATGATGTTGGTGCTGTTATATTTTGTTGATTACTATCACCAGAAAAACAAAGTGTGCTTAAAAACAACAGCAACAGTTCTTTGTCTCTGGACACGAGGCCCTGATAAGTTAGCTAGAAGGCAGAAGATGGCCACAAGAGATCTCATCATTGAGTCATGGGAAAAAATGACAAAATCTTGATAAAATAAGGAATAATTTCACCTTAAAAAGGAATTGTGTAAAGAAAATTCAAGATTGTAAAATCTGGGTTTTGGTTTGTCCAATTCTTTAAATATATGTTCACATGCAGTTTATAGATAAACATTCATTGACATTTTTATTTAACATTGTTATAATAATTTTGTGTATTTTTTTGTTTTCCATATTCATTATCAAATGCTAACAGTGCAGTTGCATAAAACAAAAAATTATGCATTCACAAAAATTCTTGGCATTTGATTTATCCTTGTAACATTAAAAAATATCTTGGATACAATTTTTTTTTTAGTGTAGATCCTTCTATGCAGCAAAGAAGACAACTTCAGTCATTCTGTCTCCCAAAGCTCTAACAAATTTATAAAGTGAGAAGGAAGCTGTGTTGATATAGGATTTACTTGTAAATTATATATACAAATCCTCAGTTCCGTTTTTGAGATTTAGAAGATGAAAAACTAAAGTTTCCATGAATGTATTTGTCATTAGACTGACACCATGGCCTAAACCAGAGAACAGGTGAATGAAATTAACTTGCACCTGATTCCTTTGTTCACACCCAAGTCCATTTTTTTCATTGAAAATTTGGTGAAATATGAGGACACAATTGAAGCTGAATTTTTATAGAGGAGGTTTCTGAGACATGGAAATAATTCCACTGTGGATATGTCTGAGTCTGCTTCACGATGAAGGTACAGATTTATAATTGATAATTGTTCCCTTCTTGTCACTTTCTAAGACAGCACAATGAAATCTTGAATAGCATTATAGGCTGTCTCACGGCCTTTCATCCAACTTTAATGAGGGATAAAGAGGCAAAAGTGAACAAGGAGGAGAGAAAAAGTAACACAGTGGATTTCTGAGTGTCTGTGTGTTTATGGAAGTACAGATGGAAGAATTAGAGAATTGAATCTATCCTAGAAATAGAGGATCCCAGAAAAATTACAGATTTATAAGAGACTGAATTTGGAAAACTCAAAAGTATTTTCCTTGAAGTTCTATTAATAGAATCTAGTGTTAACTGTTCAAAGTATCCAGTGTGAGGGACTTGTTTTACTCCATTCACACGTTCTTCTAGTAATACGTCTAGTGTCTAGAAACACAAAACAAATATCTATGCTCTGGACAAATTTACTTGCAAACACACAAATCAGTGATCATGCAAGTTCATCTTCCAGATGTAGCTCAGGACTTGGTAAGACACAAGAATGAAACAGAAGGGATTTCATCTCTCCCGACATTGCATCTCCCGTAGTGATTAACATATTGCTTTTATCTACTAGGTGCTGGTGAATTGCATTGAATTGAATTGGTCACCATAGTAAAGTATCTTCAATAATTAAGATATCAGATCATTGGGCATGGGATACATAAAGTCAGATCTTTGTTTAGTAAATCCTAGACTGTCATCCTATCTTATTTGATTTTTTAAAATAATTTTTCCTTTCCTTTTTTAAAATTGTAATAAATTTAGGGGTACAAATTAAATTCCATTACATGTATACATACACACACACACACACACACACACACACACACACACACACATTTTCTTTGTCCATTTATTTCATGCTTGTAACTGGACTTCCTGGTGTAGAGTAGCACTTTACTCTTCCAGATACCACCATCCACATGCACAATACAAAGCAACACTATAAAGCTCACTCTTTTTGAATATAGTTCAGAATCATATTAATTACATAGCTTCTTGTGGGGAAGGATGCACAAATGTAAGATGGAAGGAGGTTGGATAAAACACGTTTGGTTTTGTTTCTACCACATCCATGAAATGTGTGCCTTCTCAGTGCCTTGTCTATCGCTCTATAAAGCAGAGGTCGTCCTGAAACCTGAGATGGGTAGGAGCAGCAACCCACACACCCACTTCCTGAGCCCCCAACCTCACCCACTGTGAACCTGTTGAGCCTCGTGGGAGGAGGACACACATCACGTGAAGGAGCAAGAAGCTGCTTTAGCTACGTGGCCTACCGCAGTAGAGTTGACAAGTCTCAGAAGCAAATGGCATAACTTTTTTCTACCCACAGAATAAGCCAAAAGATTCCATAAATATTCCTTCTCCAGGCAAGCTTATAACCAATTTTACATTGTTCTGTAAGAAAAATGTTTCTGTTCCCAAATCCTAAAAACCGGAACCCTCTTCCAGTCCCTCCTGAGTCCCTGTGGCACCAAGGAACCTGACTTTTCATTTCATCCTCAGACCAGGAGGCAAATTTCAATGTATTTCCCATCACCCCAGGGCTTTCTTGGCCAGCGTTAAAACTGGTGTCTCTAGTCCTGTTTTAAAAATTTCTAGGACTCCATTTAGAAGTCAGCATTTTTTTCGGATGTTATTCAAGGCCAAATCATAATCTGTAGTTCAACATTTCTTTCACATGCTATTTTAGGTCATCTTGTTTGAAACAAGGATTTATTTGATTTCCTTTTGCTTTAATGCCACTCTGGTTTTTGCTGCTCAGATCCTCCTTGAAGTTGAGCTATTTGCATGGCCATGTCCCAGTTTAGCATTTGGGAAATGAACTTGATGTCATAGATGGAAAATTATGGAGATGAAACTCTCTTTGGAGATGGATTTAGAAGGAATCAGAGATGGTGAAGCCTTAAACAAGAAAATAAAGGATAGCAAACACTGATGCAAACATTAATAGTAAATAATGTATGAAGGAGACAGAGACAATGGGCAAAGCAAGAGCTGTTTCAGAATAAACCTTCCAGGGTTTTCAGAAGCAATCTGCAGATTATTAAAGCAAATCAGGAGTTTGAAGGCAAGTGAGGTTTTGAGAAAACGCCAACACCCTAGTGGCATTCTCCAAGGGTTTGTAAATGGCCCTTGGAGGGGCCGGAGGTATCTGCTGCACTGGTTGCCAAGACATGCCGAACCCCTACTGCCTGACCCATCCACGCCTCCTGAAGTCCCAGCTGGGATCAGTATCTCACTGGCTAAATTTTAAAAATTTATCAAGTAAGAAGTTACTGAAAGTATTGAAACATACTTTGAAAAAATGTTAAGTTTAAATATATAAATATGGATTTATTCACAAATCTTGTACTGTAGACCAAGATCCTTACTTTGAGTATGGTTACAATTCTTTGTTTTTCCTGCATTAAACATGCCTGTAGTATTTCCACTCTGATGATCAGTCTGGGACATTTGAAGTGAAGTGAAAGATCTAAAGACGCTTGCACAGCACAGCAACCTGAGTGTAGAATCTTTCCAGATTTTTGTAAGTTTTCCATGCCTTTGACACTTACCTTGCCTATTCGATTAGTGGTCTTACCCAGTTTTTTGAAAAGATTCAACTAAATTTTCACAGAAACGATTGTGTTTTCACATCTGTCTCTCCAGAGGTTATATAATACTTCATTATATTGCACAGTACAAGTAATTTGTATAGTAAGTACACAGTAGTCTAAGATCTGACAAGACCAGCGGTTGGATATAGCCTAGTGGCATTGGGTTCTTCGATATCACATAAGTCTCTAGGTAAAATTACCCTTCTCTTATATATAATATACATTAGTTTAAACAATATTGAAATTTTTTTTTAGGTTTCATTTACACCAGAGAGAACATTTGGTACAAAAAATAAATATTGAAGATTTTAGTTTCATTTGAAATAAAAGTATATAAAGCATTCCACTTTCAGATTGGTTTAAATAAACTATATATACCAAGTTCCACAGCTGGAAACTCAGAAAGCAATGTATTGGTGGAGATTGAGATTTCTGCATTATCGTTTGTCATTCCTTAACCTGCCCTGCAAATTTGAGCAAGTCAAGCAGTACATTTCCTTTTCTTTAATTTACTTTACCTTAGCTATCATTTTTTTAAATGATGAACAAGGTATAGCTATTAACTTAATTAAATTTTCTTATATATGAGAAAGTTCATGAGTACTTGAGAAGGTAAAGAAATTATCACAATTAAAAGGATAAAGACATTAACTGTAATGATAGCTTCTGGATGGATAATCACTGGAGCATATTATAAATAATAGTTTCTTCCTTGTGTGTAATATCTTCCTGGTACTTCCAATAAATCTCTGTCTCTTCTCTCCATGAATATTAGATAATGGGTAGATGTTCCTAATTCAAATTCTAAACTTCAGAAAGCCTGTTTACAGTGATGCTGGAGCACTTAAGCTTTAATTTTCCCATAGCCTATCATCCGATACTTCCATTTCATCCACCACTGTTGTTTTGGTACTGATTGTTTAACTATAAATTCCTAGTAAACTTAATTTATCCCCTTTCTTCAGGGGACTCATTTATTCATTAGTATCCCAAACAGAAGAAACAAAGAAAGCAAACTAAAATAAAACTCAAACTCATCTATTTTTTTCTTGCTGTATGTATATAAAAGTTTATACACCCAACCTTCTTCTCACCTCAATGTCACGCTCCAACTATTTCCTGTTTTTTAGTGACTTCAACTCGCTGCCTTCATTCCTCACCTCCCTGCTACCTGTGAACAGCTCTCTCTGGTGTCTTGTGGCAATTCGAGTTCAATGTGTTGAAAGGCAAGCTCATGTTCCTCCTCCACAAGTCTGTACTTCTTTTTGGTCCCTGCCTTGGTCAATGCTGCCACTGCTTCCCTGGCGGCCTGAGCAAACAACTTGAGAGGAGTCTTTGGGAAGGGATGGAAGGGCAGCAGGAGAGAGGGGACCACGATGAAGGGGACAAAGCCCTGTCCATCATCCTGGGCCTCCACTCTAGTTTCAGAAGACCAAGGTTCATCTGCCTTTCTCCAATTCCTCTTGGCAGCTTCATGGTCATTTCTCAATCTACAAGTTCTCCCCTACAAACCACTCTCTACACTGTGGCTAGATTTATGATCCTGAGACACAGATCGATGCAGTGGCTCTCCTTCTCAGAGCCTTTAGATGACCCCACCATGCTGTACCCAAAACAAAGGCTGCAATCCGACCCTCCCTTGTCCCCCTCACTATCCTAGTTCCACCCACATTTACCCTCCCTCCAGCCACTGGGAGCCAGTTATGCTTCTCTCCATCTGGTGTTGACCTTGGCCCCATTTTCCTTCTTGCTCTTCTAGGACGGTGTGTGCACCAGCTCTCTCTCTCTCCCCAGCGACACACTGCCCAGCCCAAATATCACCCATGTCACCAATTCTTTAAGAATGTATGGACTCTCCAAGGAAAAATTAACTGCTTTATCATCCGGGCTCCCATAGCATTTGTCCGTACTGGCCAGCAGAACTTTTGCCATTTGTAATGGGGAGTCTCTCTCTTCTCTGAACCTATCTCTATACTCACCTGGAATGCGGTGGTGGCCAGTAAATTTATGTTAAGTGGACGGATGGAATTAACAAAAAACAAATGAATTCATGACATTATCTATAGACAACAACAGTTGTATCAGGAAAGCTGATTTGGGGGTTGTTTATAAACGTGACCAATTCGCAGTCCCTCTCTCCCTCCCCCACCATATGCCCCAGTGGGAAATCATTGTCACAATGGATGAACCATGGGCCCCACCATGATGCTCTGGGCAGGGGAAGAGATTAGAGAAGCTCAAATGGATGAGCCATGAGAACACAGTGGGAGTGGAGAATCGTGTGGACCTGCAGGTGTGAGGAGAGACCTCTGTCCCCAAGACAGAGGAGGTAAGGTGATGCACACGTAGGCAGAGCACCACGAGCAGGCCTGGGCCAGAGGTCTGTCTGGAAATAGGGGGCTCAGAATCTTCTCCTGGCTTTGTGACCTGTGGTTGTAGGATGCACTTCTCAGAGCCTCAGAAGGAAGGGGCTCTCATTAAACCATCTCAATAAAGTTAGAGAAAAGGCTGATTCTATGAAAACTTTCTCTATATTAAAGACCTCAAAACTCCATTTAGAATATAAGACATCGTTCGCCAGAATTTGCCTTTTTTTTTTGCAAACGCAAAGTAAGATTGACATTTATATATAATGTGAAAATAAATCACAACAGATTACTCATTTTAAAAGACAGGAAATACCACAAACACAAGATCCAGAAAAATAACAATATTTTTATAAATCAACTGCTGACATGCCTCTATCTCATCTTTTTCCCGTACTTTTTAGCCGTGTCTTCTTTAATGACGTCTTCATATTATGTTTTATTATAATTATTTTGTAATATATTCTATTCTGTTCTTTTTATTTTTAGTAATCCCAGTGCTAGGTATATATCCAAAAACAAGGAAATCAGTATATTGAAAAGATATCTGTACTCCCATGTTTTTTTTTTCAGCACTATTCACAATAGCCAAGACATGAAATCAACCTAAGTGTCCATCAATAGATGGATTAGTAAAGAACTTGTGGTACATATTTACACAATGGAATATTACTGAGCCATAAAAAGAATGAAATCCTCTCATTTGCAGCAACATGGATAGAACTGGAGGTCATTATGTTAAATGAAATAAGCCAAGTCCAGAAAGACAAATTTCACATGTTCTCACTCACATGTGGGAGCCAAATGTGAAAACAATTGATCTCATGGAGACAAAGAGTAGAATGATGGTTAACAAAGGCCGGAAAGGGTCTCAGGGAGTTGAGGATAAGGTGGGGATGATTAATGAGTGCAAAATACAGTTAGATAGTTAGAATGAACAATATTTGATACCACAGCAAAGTGAGTATAGCCAGCAATA
>CAUYSK010016403.1:0-21107 GCA_963575035.1 Avahi laniger | reverse complement strand
GCAGGGTGCAGTGGCTCATGCCTGTAATGCTAGCACTCTGGGAGGCCGAGGCTGGTGGATCGCTCAAGGTCAGGAGTTCGAGACCAGCCTGAGCAAGAGCGAGACCCCCGTCTCTACTAAAAACAGAAAGAAATTATTTGGGCAACTAAAAATCTATATAGAAAAAAATAAGCCAGGCATGGTGGCACATGTCTGTAGTCCCAGCTGCTTGGGAGGCTGAGGCAGTAGGATTGTTTGAGCCCAGGAGTTTGAGGTTGCTGTGAGCTAGGCTGATGCCACAGCACTCACTCTAGCCAGGGCAACAAAGTGAGACTCTGTCTCAAAAAAAAAAAAAAAAAATTGCTATGTAAGGAGAATAATTTTTTAAGTCACTCTGATACCACAGAAAAAGGAAAAAAAATGACTTTATTTTGCCAAAAGAGGTGAGACAATTTCAGACAGAAAGTAGCATGAATATTTTTTTAATAGTAAGTTTAATTATCAAGCTAAATGAATCACCTTGCTCAACCGTCTATGCTTAGTGCTTTGCAAAACCCCAGGGATTCTGTGAAGTGTCTACAAGGACAGTTCTGAAAGGGGAGGTGTCAAGGGTAAGCGTGTGTGGGTGGGGTTGGGGACAGGTAAGTACTTCATCTAGAACATTCTTCTCCATGCCTGGTTCATATAAGGGGGTTTCTTATAAAATTCACTCTGAAAAGTAGATTTAAATTTATCTTCAAAATAATTTTGAGACCCCCCCCCCCCAGTCATGTTCTGATGAAAGTGACAAAAGAGGTTAAGTCATCTAAGTCAACATACCCTCACTGTTTCCACCCTCAGAATGAAGGCAACTCAGAAGAAATAAAAAACCAACTAAAGTCTTTTGATTTTAACCTTTTTGAGTGGAAAATTTAAAAAAAATATTTCTCTTTTAAACTCACTATTTTAATTTCTGCTTGTTTTTCCAATTTTAGAACGAATAAAGCATACACAGTGTATCCGTGATCTAGGGTAATACTCAGTTCTTGTGGCCCGTTCATATTAACTTCAGGAGATTTTCATATTGATGAATGGTTATCTCAGGCAACCAAATGGCTAGAGGGTCAAAAAGCTACTTAACATAATAATGTTTATAGAATAAATTTTATTTCTCTCCGTTTGTACAGCTCATTTGAATCTATGAAATGTTTTTCCTTACCGGATTTCAATTTAAAATTCGCATCAAACTTTAATGCCTGGAAATCTCTATTTTACATTTCCTATATTAGAAAAATAAAGCAGAGAAATATTTGAATAAATTTAAGTTTAAACAGCCATTAAGTTGGGGATACAAGCCAATTTAAACTATCAGATTCATATTCTCATGCCTTAATTCTCTTACTGCCATTATACAACAAACCCTACTTTCTAAATCTGAAACAACACACTGAAATAGACACCCCATTTGAAACATGAGAAAAGGGAAGTTCAGACAGTTAAAGCAATTTCCCTAGGTAACCCTGTCAAGAGACAGAATTAGAATTCAAATTCTGGTTTATTTGAATGTTAAGCCAATTTTCTTTCCAGTACACAACTCTGATTTTCATTTTCAAATCGGGCTGACATTAACAGCCATGTGTAGCTTTGAATGCACTGTTTGGAATATTTTACTATTTAATAAGTCTTTATTTTGACTTATAGTTTAGAGGGCTTCAGGGTTGAGTTGGAGGAAAAAGAAATAAAAGTTAAGAATCAAGACAGACATCCCTTTGTTTACGAGCGTGTGTTGTGCCTTTTCCCCCGCAGGTCTAGCTGAGCTGACAGTTGACCCAGTGAGGTAGTCGGCTGGAACACAGCCATATTCCAGCTTAACTCAGCTGCTTGTAAGATACCAGCAGTTTACCTGGAGCAACTATAAAAAGCATTCAGTAGAGACACTGCTGTCGTTTCACCTGAATCATCCCAAGCACCACTGATTCTCCTCTGTAGCCAGGACACAATGGTTTAGAAAATCCCAGCGAGTTAGAAAGTACAGTGTCACATATCAGTGTCATCCAGGACAGTCAGTTGAGACAGCCCAAGACTGGATTTTCTTTCTGCTTGAATTCTTCGTGATTTTTTAAAAGTATTAAGGATGCTTCAAGGCCAAACTCAGAAGTCTCTTTCTTTTTGATGTCCTCCTTGATCCCCTACAGCAGAATTAATTGATCCCTCTGTGTTTTTATAGTTCTTTGTTTATATCTTTATAACAAAAGCTTCAAAGGGAATCCCAAGCCTTTGAGGCGAAGCTGCTGATGGGATTATGGGAAAAGCAGATGGAAGGACGTGCAAGGAGGGGAAGAAGGAAGACCGGCTTCTGAAAGGAGCAGGCACAGCGGGAGGACAGGAGTTCCGTGGCTCCAGCTCCTTTCTCTTCCACATGCAGTGGGAGAGTAAAAGAGCGATGGCAACAAGTTAGGGGACATGTGGCGTAACACAGTTTGGCTGGCACCCAGTAAGCGGTCGATGTCCCTGGGAGGGCTTCCCATTGCTGGGAGGGGGGATAGACAATACAGGTTGTTGAACCAAACCAGGGATGGAAGATCAATGTGTGGTTCAGAGAGGTAGAGTGAAGGTGTGGACCCAACATCTTCAGAGACAATGGGCACACCTGTGGGCGTCCAGAGAGCTACGAGTCCCACGGAGTGGGGAGGCTCCAGGTGAAGGCAAGAATCAAAACATTCTAGTGTCCTGGGAGCACCGCGAGGCTATGCAGGAACCCGAGATACGGAGGCCAGGAGCCACTTGTTTTGTACTTCGAGGGCAGCCATCCACATGCATGTTCCAAAATAAAGAACTGAGTGGTGTTAGCCCTCCAGCCAGGGCAATCTGAGTTATGCAAAAATGGCTGAAATCCATGCTTGAAAAGATTGTAATTTTAAAAAATGTGAATAGTGAATACGGGATTTAGAGATAGATTGTTCTGGTTTTCAAGTGCAGCATTACTCTTCTAGCTGTGTGATTTGAAAATAATGTTACTTTACTTCTCTGAGCCACTATTTTATTATTTGTAAAGATGGAATAAAAGTTTCTGTCGACTATTTTCCTGTGAATGTGAAATGAAAATGCCCATGAGCCTGCGCTGTAGAGTATGGCAGTCAATGGAGGAATGTTAGCTCCACCCTTTTGTTGATCCCCCATGCCTTTGTCCACGTTCCTTCCATCTCTTCTGTTTTTCTTCTGACCTCGTAAAAAAAGAATATATTTCCATCTAGATTTTCATTTTCGAAAATTTCAAAGCAGCTCCAGCATACAGAAGGGAATTTTATTTCTGACACTTCTTTAATAACACTTGATTAAGTTGGTTAATTTTAACATTTTCACATTTTTGCTTCATATTTCCAACTTTTATAATCTTTGAAGATACTGCCAAAGCCTCGTCACTGACTGTTCCCCTGGCTGCACCCCAGAAATAGCCTCGTCCGGGAAGTATAGTCTACATTTCCCATGCATGCCTTGGTATCTTGTACCATAAACTATATACCACTGTTTTATTGCATTTTAATTTTTATTTAAATAGCATTGTATATAACAAGGTAACATTGCATGTAACACTTTGAAATTTGCTTCTCTATTATGTTTTGAGATTTATCCAGGTTGATACATTTAAAGCAAGCTTATTCATTTTATTTTGGTTATGGTTCTCCATTGCAATCAATAATAAAATTAACTATTTATACCTAAACCAAGAGACAATTAATAGTTTGTCTATATTTTTGTATCTATATATAATATTACAATGAACATCACTACACATGCATTTTGAGAATACACGGGAATTTCTATACAAACAATTTAAAATGAAATAAAAAGGTAAAAGGGTATGCCTATTTTTGTTTGCCTAGATAAACCAAATTTGCTCTTCAAAATGCAAGATAAAGATTCAACCTGAGAAGTTCTTAAAGAAATGCAAAATGAGGAAGGAAAAAAACAAAGACATTAGAGGAAGTTAAAATCTATGATACAGCTAGAGAAAATATTAAATACAGTGAAACTGTGGAGTAACTACAGTCTCATACACTACTGTTGAGAATGTACAATGGTGAAACTGTAGTTGAAGCACTCTGGAAGCTCCTCAAATGATTAAACATAGAGTCACTAGCAATTCTACTCCTAGGTGTATTCACAAGAGACGTGACATCATATGTCTACACAAAACTTGTACATGAATGTTTATAGCAGCATTATTCACAATAGCCCAAAGGTAGAAATATTAATAACTCAAGTGTCCATTACTTGATAAATGGATAAACAAAACATGGTATGGAATATTACCCAGCCATGAAAAGGAATGAAATACTGATACAAATGCTGCAACATGGATGGATGAACCTTGAGGACATTATGTTAAGTGAAAGAAGTCAGTTACAAAACAGCACATTTTGTGATTCTGTTCTCATGAAATATCCAGAACAGGAAAATTCACAGAGGCAGAAAGTAGATTTTGTTTGCCAAGGCTGAGGGGAGATTAAGCTATAGGGAAATGGTGGTTAAAATGTACGTGGTTTCTTTTTGTGTTGATGAAAATGTCCTAAAGTTATCTCTGGTGATGGCTGTACTTTTCTGTGTATGTAGTAGAAACCATTGAATTTTACACTGTAACTAGGTGAATTATATATTATGTGAATTGTATCTCAATAAAGGTATTAAAAATAAATATTTTTTTAAATGTTTGTGTCAGTTGATTTACACATTATTAATATAGAAGCATTTTTGTTTTTTCACAGATTGCACAGTAAGTTTTTCTAATGGCTTATTGTAGTCTATGTGTAGTATTCTAATCAAGTTTCCATATAATCACTTTGAATCCAGCCGCCTTGTTCAACTCTTTCATTAGGTCTGATCACTGGTGTATGTGTTCTCTTAGGTTTGCCTGTACATGACCATATTCACACGTTGTGTGCTCATTCGCTCTTTCTCTCCCTTAATTTTGTGGCCATGCGAAAGGAAAGTGATGAATGAGCGTCTGCCATCTTTTTATTCTGACATAGAGTGCTTCTGAAGACTCTCCTTTGGATATTTTGTTTAACGCGTGCTGATAGAAACACTCAAATATCACTTTCTCAGTGAAGATTTCTCTGACCTATGTTTTGAAAATTGCAATATTATTCACAATGCCATATCACATTCTTCTTCTTTACGATTCTTTATTAGTTTTTATATTTATAATTTTATTTTATTTAGGCTTTTTTGTTGTTTACTTTTCCTTCCAGTGCTAGGCAGTGGTGGTTGTTAACCCTTAGTGCCAGCTTTGCAGCACCAGAAACGGACATTCGGTGGGCAAAACTCCTGGCCATTCTTGTAGTTCTGGCCGATATTTCCCCTGATGAACCTTGCATGCTTCAACTAACTCTTGAGCTATGGACACTCTTGGCCTAGCTGTGTTTTTGACACTTGGAAAAGCACAGACTGACTAATTAAAGATGACAATCTTTGGCTACTTCCTGAGTAATTACTGGAATAAAAGGAGTGGGGGATTTATATAGACCTATTTTGAAAATTTAGAATTCGACCCTGACTATTCCCAGCTGTGATACATCTTTCTTCTAATAGAAACCCCCTCCAGTCTGGCTAGCACAGTTTGTAGATAGAAACTGGGCCTAATTTAGGGGCTTAATAATTTATTCTTAACATCTGGTTAAGTTTTATAAAAATACCCTTGTTCCTCTTGCACCTGATCCTTCCAGATGAACAGTCTAGGTGGAATTAGGAGATGACTGGAAAAAAGGGGACATCCCAATTTTGTAGAGAGCAACAACCCAGCACCATGGGAAGAAATGCCTGAGACCCAGGACCTATAAGGAGGGAGGGATGTTGGGGATGGCATCTTTAGAACTGCCCCCTGGAGACTTACTGACGAAAAACATGCCCTTGCTGCTTGCTCTCCTGAATCGCTAAACTCTCTGGGGCAAAGTTCGGGCAACTGGACTTAATAAAAAATTTGGGTTGCCTAAGACTGAGGCTCCTCATCTGTGAGAGGAGCAAACCCAGTACATGTGCCATGTCTCCCAGGCCACACTGCCCATGTCTGATTTGGGGGAAGCGCAGTGACGCGGACTTGAAGCCCACACTGCCTGCTGTGTTATGTAAAGTCCTTTGTCTCTGACTCAGGAATGTGGTGTCTCCTCCCAGCGTCCGTGAAACGGTTCTAACTGGTTAACTTGGAAGTAGAGTAGAAGTCAGATCATTCACAGTTCTGACTACTGCATTCACCGTCACAGTCGGAGAAACAGGTTTAGAGAGATAATTAATTCACTTGCTTAAGGTAAGGGGACTTTTACCGCGCTGCTGCTTAGTCAGCTCCTGGTTCACCAGCCGAAGAAATGACCCTCCTCTTTGTAGCTTTCCCTGCGTCCCCTTCCCTGTCCCAAATCATTGGCTTACCTTTGCCTTCATCATTTTTAGTTCACTATGACACTTACAAAAAGTACCATATTTTTTTTCCATTTTATAGTATACGTACATGATACCATTTAGTTTTGTGCTTTTAAGTGGCAACACTTTTTTCATCGCAATTCGCTTTTCAATAACTTTATATATTGATGAATAAATATATATGGATAGTATGATTTAAACCAATAATGACTCTATTATCTACTTGTTGGTCCTATAACGTGGACTTTGGGGTGTCTCCAGCCAGTTTCTGGGTGATGAGCCACCTGGTCAATCTGCGGTGTGGCCGGCCGGGGTGTCCCGCGCTGCTTTCCAGGCCCCGCTCCCCATGCTTTGCTTCGCAGACCTGGATGGTTCTCTGCTTTCACATTCCTGATGTGAAAGTTTACCATCTATATTTCTGAACATACGGTGAAGAAACTCAGCAATGTTTCATATGTAAATACTCTCAGTAGGAGGTGACGCACAGTAAAAGTATTATTTTTGACTCATTGAGAAGTAACTACTAACCGTGTATCTATGACGCAAAAAGTTACCCCGAGCTTATGACACACCAAAGCCCTACGTTCCTGCCAGGCGTTCTCACGGCACATTTCTCCAACTTACCGTGTGGAAAACTAAGTCCTCACAGTTGCCGATAGAGCTGGGGCGCTCCTTGTGTCCTTAAACAGCCTGTTCATCCAAACTGGAGACCTGATCGTACGTGATTCATTTTCTTCATCTAAGTCAGGTTATGCGTGTTCTGAATCGTTTACCCCATACACATGTTCAGCTCTACCCTTCTGACCTGCTTCCTATGGCCTCTGTATTCCTTTTACGACCTGGACAAGGCTGACGGATCTGAAATACCCACTCACGCCATTCCCTGTTAAAGATATCTCCCCACGGCCTACAAACAGAAAAGCAAACCGCTTGGCACAGACCGTTAGTCCCTTTGCGGTGGGACACTTGCCTGCTTCAATATTTGCATTTCCGATGCGCTCCTGTCCCAGCACAGTGCCCCGGCGCAAGGCAAACTACTGATACGATTAGGCTGGACAGCGCCTCCTTCAGGAAACCTTCGCCACACACCCCACGTCGCCACTCTCTTAATACTCTTTATGTATTCTTGTTAAATGCGACACACAGGTGCTGTATCGGTTGTTTTAATCATTAAAATGAACAAATAAAAAGTATTTGATCCATATTGTTTGAATCAAGGACAACGCCATACTCGTTTTTTGCGTAGTTAATATTAAGCCAAGTGCATGGTATAGAGAAGTCATTCAACATTTTTATCCAGAAATGAATGAATGATACAGCAAATATTTTCTGAGCTGCTCTTGTATGTGGGGATTGCACTAAGGCTAAGTTAAGTTTGGCCTAACAAAACTTTAAGTTATTAAAATGAACAAAACATCGTACCTTTCTTTAAGAAGAACTTTAAAAATATAGATGGAGCAGGCTTCTGTAAGTCAAAGAAAAACATTCCAAAGGTAAAAGAATTCTTATTTGGGACACAAGGAAGTAGAAGACATGAGATAGAAAGACAGGCAAGGTTTTAACTCAGAAAGTCTAATATGTCTTGCCCAGGAGTTTGGGCTTCACGTTGTGGTTGATTTAAGTCAGCAGACATTAAACAAGGACATGGTTAGGATTTGGGGTGTATGATTATATGCTGTCACACCTCAGGTGGTCTAAATTATTTCCTTCTATTCTTTCGTGTCTGACATATGGAAAGTAAAATTGATGTAGAAAGTGGGTAAACAATTTTGGGTGAATCATGTATTTATATATAAAAAATGATCATACCTGGGAATGGCTTACTTTTAATTTAAGCAATTCTAGCATATATAGACCTATTACTTCTGCAAGAGAAGGGCCGGGATGAGTGGTGGTTTAGGGGAAGAGGAACCATAAGGGAACAGTTAGATAGCACCTGTACTGTGGTTTAGTGGCCCAGAAAAGAAGGGAGGACCATTCCCCCAGGTCGAGCACTTTCACTCTTACATGCCCCAGCCACCGTCAATCCTATGTACATTTTCATAGTAAATATCAAGTGCAGGAAATGGATGGGCATCTTTAGTATGGGAATAATGGTACCTACCCCATAAGACAGCAATGCTAATTAAGTGAAAGAAGGCATGAAAGCTTATTTTAAATTCCAAAGCCCTTTAAAATATGAGCAATTTTTATTTACTATTAAAGTGTATTGATATCTTTAGCTCACTGCTTAAGCTTTGAAGTAAAACACTAATGGACTGTTTCTCACTTTGAGTGAAGTCTGAAATTCTAGGTCTCTCTTTGAATGTCTAGCCCTAATTTATTCATTCATTCCTTCATCCAGGCATTCATGAATTCATTCAACAAGTATTTATTAATAGATTCACTATTCCGCAAGCACAGCAGATTACAATAAAAAACAAGACAAAAATCTCTGTCCTCATGATAACAAATCAAGTGCAGGTTGTGTGGGTGGACGATACTGAAAGATGATTGCCCAGATGATGGTTCATTTTCCTGTGTGATGAGGCCTAGGAAATTATAGACAATGCTCTTGCTCTCATTGGTTTTCTCTGAGAGTGCAAGCTTTGCCATCTTCATCTTCTGAAAGGCCAGCTCCTGTGACTACACAGCTGGACGTGTCGCTTCGCAGCCAGAACTCTAGAAAACCACATTCATTTCCATGTGCCAGCAGCGTTTATCAGTCCTTATTTTCTTGGTCCCTCCACAGTGATGTGCACATCTCCAGGCCCCGTCCTGCTGGGGCGCTCAGCAAAGGAGTCAGGCAGAGCGGTTTTACCCTCCTCCTCTGCGGCTGAGGTTCTCCCTAAGGACTCCTGCATCGAGATCCCTGCACACACCCCCCTGAGGTGCTGGCTGACTGGGAAAGGCCCACACATGCTGGACTCAGCATCTCTGGACTCCATGACCACAGACCGTGCCTTGGGATGGTTTGAGCTTTCTATTGAGAACAAATCCTTGATTATAAACCCCTTTTTCTGCTCAGATTTCCCTAGCTTGCTTCTCATCCACATCTACCCGTGCTTCTCCTGGGCGTCTTGGCCGGGTGTCCCAGCACGCTGGATGTCAGAGCTGGGGCAGGCGGGACTCTGCTTAAAACATAGCGTTTATCACAGTCTGTGAGATTCCTGATGAATGGTCTCAAATGGTGCATTTAAAAGGGTTCATGGATGTTTTTAACTCTTGTCTAAGCTTTGGGTTTAAGCGCTTTCTTCTAAATAGAAATTATAGGATCCACTCTAACTTGTGGAAAATGCAGCCCCGAGAAACGGCAAACAATCTCTGTCAAATATTAGCTGCTTTTCTTGAAACATTCTTCAAACTGCTGTCGCATATTCTGTTTTCCCTGCTTTCACGAAGGAATAGAATTTTTGATAAAAGTTATTGATTGATAAACACACTAGCAATTTAAACAAGCCATATTTTTCCTTTTTTTGTTTTTTGTTTTTATTTTTTCTCATTTTATTTTACATGTGGACTGAGAGTGTGAAGGCCATATTTTTCTGTGGATAATATGTATAAAAAACTAATTTAGTTTCTAAAAATTTATCATGTTTATGTCTTCCCAGAAGAAACCACAAAGATGTAACATTTGGTATCAATAAATTATTATATATTCTTCATGAAGCCTCTCTCTATTCATCATCTCCCTGTATTTAGAGCTCTAGATTTATGTGAATATGTACAGCCTCACCTGCGAAGCGTATTACTGATTGAATTATAGAGCTACGCCAAGCCTTAGAGCTCACATAGGCTAACCTCCTTATTTTGCAAATGAAGCTATTGAAGTCCAGAGATGTTAAATGGCTGCCCAAGATCACACACCTGGCTGCAATCTTTCCTCTCCACTACTGCATTCAAAGCTGTGATTTGTGCGAGTTTGCAGATTCTCAAGTAAAAGGAGCATGTGTGACACTACAAATATTCTTTCCCCTGTTCCTCTCCACCCTCTTACATACAACACACCCTAGATGAATTATGGAATCAGATGACCTAAGTTCAAAATGTTAGTCTTGTTACCTTTTAAACTTTA
Source organism: Avahi laniger (assembly GCA_963575035.1). Classification (NCBI taxonomy): domain Eukaryota; kingdom Metazoa; phylum Chordata; class Mammalia; order Primates; family Indriidae; genus Avahi; species Avahi laniger. The sequence continues at coordinate 10,681 of CAUYSK010016403.1, read as the reverse complement.
GTTCTTTAAGCTCTATAAGCATTAGTTCTCCAAACTGTAAAATGAGGATTATGCATAACTCCCACATAGAGAGCAAAGGTTAAACTCAGTAATATACATGATGAGCAAAGACAATGCACAGCAAACGCCAAGCAGCCAGTTAATGTTACTCTGATTCATTTTCATGGAATAGCTTGAAAATTATATTAGTTCATGAAAATCCAAATGTTATATATTGTAGTTTTATAATGAAGTAAATGCACCTATATAAATATTTCTCATTTATGATCATGTCTTATTAATAGAAATGAGTGCCTCTCACATGCTCTATTCCATGAGGGCTTTTCTGTGAACTAAATCCCTCTCCTCACGGCACAGGGAAGACTTTCCTGTTATTAAATAAGTCATCAATTGCTACCTCTTTAGCAAACCATTATCATTTAAAATTTTTCTCATAAATCCAGTGTTCAAAAACTTATGGATGCAAATTATTCATTGTAGTGTTATGACAATGTAATAGAAAATGAATATCACCTAATCTAAACCTTTTTACATTTATAAGGAATGCCACTGACAGAAGGAGCAACCAGACATAAATCACTGACATATTTAAAGATGGAGGAGGTACGAGAGGCTGGAGCCCAATCTCTTACTTAGAAATCATACAACTTCTTACAACCAATCTAGCCATTTGTCCTTATAAGCACCTTGCAAGTGATTTCAAATTATTATCTATTTTTAGGCAATTACATATGAAAACGTAAATGTAACACTTCTTAAATGAAATACCAATATATCTATTCAAGGTAATGGGCGTTTCTTCAGTAATTAATTTATTTCGCAGCAATTAACTCAATTATTGACATGAGGAAGGGAGAAGATAAGAAGGAGCAGCAAAGACAGTTTGCAATATATTAATCTCAATAGAAAAAATGTTACTTCATCTTTGTCAAAATTCTGCATTGCAAATATGAATTTAGCTTAGGCTAATATAGCATGTAAAATAGAAAAAAATGAATGTTAAGTAATTATTGTTAATGAAAGCTATCTCATTTTGAATATTTATCAAGTCTGGTTTTACATCAAATTTTCAAGTGAGTAAAGCATAGATTTTATTTCCTTTCTATTAATCTTTTCCTGAATTCTTTCTTAGGAATTTCCAATACATATCAGCTATTATTATAAGCTTAGAGGGTGTAGTGAAAGGCAAGGGTCTTTATTCTATGTCCTCAAACATTTCTAGGGTAAGTCGAGGACAAGAACTATCAGCAAATGAATAAAAATAGTTATGACATGAAAACTGTGGCATGTATCATGAAGTAAGGGGAAATGCTTACCGAGGAAAGCAGTACACGTGAGGGGGATGGTCAGGGAAAAATTTCCTGGGAAATACTGAGCACCATGGCTCTCACACAATTCTATTGAACTTTCTAATGAGGTGATAATCAAGCAGAGTCTGGAACTAAAATATGGAAAATTTTGAAGTAGAGGCACATGATCAAATGTTTACATCCAAAGCTCATTGGAATAAAATCACAAGGGCTACAGAGTTGGGACCAAATCTTGAAAGTCTTTGTCATTCCTGAGACCAAAAGTTCCAGACCATGCTCTAATTCTGGACAAGTTATTTTCTTGTGGCTAAATAAAATATTTTCCTATATTCTGCTCACATCAGACATCTTTTCAATCAGAGATAAGGATTAGGAATCATACATCATTTGTTCAATGTCTCACACTTAATCTGCATCTTGAAAAGTGAGCAAACTATATGGAAATACATATTCTGCTGTTGAAACAACTACAGAACTGTTGGTGCAAATTAAAACATGCAAATTTGTTAATATGAATTACTTTATGGCACTAAAAAAGAGATATTCTTGTACTTAAAATGTAAATTTCTGATAAAATCTAAATATTAATTCACATGCTATATACAGATAAGAAACAAATTAGAGCCCAAGGAAAGAAAACTTGTACTAAAACAGCTTTTAAAGCAATCTTGTGATCACAGACAGGCAATATAAAGTAACAAATATCCAATTTGTAAATTGTTTATGTGAATACTGGGTTTAACGGCAAAAATTAAGAATTTCTCTTCTCTTATTGTCACCTCTATTCATTTTATAGGGCTTCCATAACAAAATAGCACAAACTGGTTGGGTTAGAAAACAGCAATTTAATGTCTCAAAATTCTGGATACTAGAAGTCTAAGATCAAGATGCCAGTGGGAATGATTTCTCCAGAGGGATGTGGGAAAGAATCTGTCCCATGCCTCTATCCCAGCTTCTGGAGATTGGCTGGCAGTCTTTGGGGTTTATCTTCAAGAAGCATTTGCCCTGCGTGCATGCCTGTGCCCAGATTTCTCTTTTTTGAAAAGATACTGGTCATATTGGAGTAGGAGCCCCCCACTCCAGTACAGTATGACCTCATCGTGTCTTAACTAATTATATCTGCAAAGAATCAAATAAGACCACATTCTAAAGTGCTGTGGGTTAAGAATTTAACATATAAATTTGGGTAGAGGGGTATAAAATTCTATTCTTAACACTTTGCCTCTGGCCCTGCAAAATTCACATCCTTCTCACATACAAAATACATTCTTTCCATCCCAACATTTCCAAAAGTTTTAACTTATTCTAGCATCAACTCTAAACCCCAAATCTTATTTAAATATCATCCAATCGAGTATGGATGAGGCTTGAGGTATGACTATCCTGAGGCAAAATTACTTTCCAGCTATAAACCTGTGAAATCAGATAAATAATCTGCTTGCAAAATGCAGTGGTAGATCAGACATAGCACAGGCATTCCCATTGCAAAAGGGAGAAATCTGAAGGAAGAAAAGAATCATGGTTTCCACCCAGGTCCAAAATACAGTGGGGCAAATTCCATCCGTGTGTGAGGCCTGTCCCTGCTCTGTGCTCCGGTCTGTTAGGATGATGGCCACGCCTCCTCCGCCCTGCACAGTGGCCATGTGTCCCTGGTTTGTGCTTCCATTTCCGCTTCTGGTGACAGTAACAGTTCTCACAAGCCCTAAAAGTCATTCTTACTTTATTTTGTCCCATCTCTGTCCCTTTCAGTCTAAGCAGACTGGCAGTGTTACAGTTGGCATAAAATTCTCAAACATCTTGTTGGCCTCCTCTGCAAGTGATGATGGTCTAAACCGTTAGGCAAAAGGGGATACTTCCTGGATAACCACATCTCTATTCCTGGCTTCTGCTGAGATGGTTTATTGGCTGCATGAATCACACAGCTAACATCTTTATCAAACGGTTTTCCAGCCACACTCTTGGCTCTTTTTTTCAAAGTATGTTGTCTGGATAAGTTGAAAATCTTGTAAATCATTAAGTGATAGTTTCTTTTTACTTAGCAGTTCCTTCTTCAATTTATTTCTTTTCTCGTGCATTTTACTGGAAGCAGCAAGGAAAAACAAGGCCACACCTGCAACATTTTGCTTAAAAATCTCAGCTAAGTATTCAAGTTTATTACTTACGCATTCCACTCTCTATTAAACATGAGAATACAATGTCGCTATGCTCTCTACCACTTTATAACAAAAATTGCCTTCCTCTATTTTCCAATAACATGTTCATTTATCATTTTTGTCTGGGTTCTCATTATATGGACTTTTAAGATTCACTAAGAATCTTCTCAAGGAGATCTAGGCTTTTTCCATCAACCTACTCAAAACTCATCCAGTCTCTATCCATCATTCAATTCCAAAGACACTTCCACATTTTTCAGGCATTTTTCATACCTGCCCCCCACTTTCCAGGACCAAAATCTGGTATAATTATCATGAAAAAATAATAATTAATTAATTTAATTCCTGTAGTATATTCGTGTTTTTTAAGAACAAAATATAGTTACCAGTGACAAAATCTACAGCAGATATCTGTGCTACACAGTTTGTTCACAGTGAAGTAGTTGCGGGTTGTAATAAACTCTGTCAGTGATTTATAAGGCTCCCTGCTCCACATTTTCCGAATGTCAAAACTGAATTCACTTAAGCTACACACACTGACTCAGTCCTATCATATTAAAGCTTAGCAACTATTCCTACAGAATTTTTCCCTAACTAGTTTTCAAGGCCTTTTTCATCCCATATTTCAATCTTTCTCAATGGCTAGGTGCTTGTGCATTCTAAGTCTTTAAGTCGCTTCCTGCATTAGAAACTGCTCTTCGTTGCCTATTTGTTGTCACTAGAATGTCACAGGATTCAACATCATCCTTCATCATAATTGTCCCTTTACTTCTATCTATTCCTATTGAAAAACCCAGTATTCCTTGGAGAAACAAGAATAATACAGAAACTGACAAATTCAAAGACCAGTAGGTTATATTATGCATAGGTACTTAAAAGAGATTATTTAAGAATATACATGTGCACACAACTTACTCTAAGAAGTGACAATAGGCAAATGACCTAGTAAGCAGGAATGCAGAATAAAGATAGGTCTGAAAATCAACTATTGTGACTGGGTATGGAAAGAGAAATAAAGTTTTATGTGGGTAAAGAAAGACTCCAGTTATAGGAACACAAGTCATGGCAATAATTCAAAAAGTCTATTAAAAGCTATCAGAAATTATTACAAACCAATGTGCTCAAACTATTTTAAGTGCAGTAAATCCTGACATCAAAAATTTAAAAACTGATAAAATATTAAGTTCTTATTAATAATATGCTTGTTGAAGTATTTTTGGCATTGTTTATCATGTGTGCAAATTACTTTGAAATGCATCAAAAATAGCATAGTTTGATCAAATAGAGAGATTGAGAAATGGCTACATATGATAAAATAAACACAGTTAAACATTAATAATAGAGTCTGGGTGATAGATATATATGGTGTTGAATGTAAAATACTTTCAAATTTTCAGTAGTTCAAATATTTTATTTTAAAAGTAAGTTTTTAAGTTATTTTTCATCCCTAACTCCACATTTCAGTCTTTCTCGACCGCTAGGTTGTTTTCATATCCGAAGTCCCTAAGTTGTTTCACTGAATAAGAAAACTTGTTTGATTAGCGCACCTATTTGTTTATGATTTCACTAAAATTAATTCGGAGATAGGTTGGCTAGTGATTGACTAAATTCCACTAATTCCACTTTGAAAATAGGGAATGGACTGAATTTTTTGACTGGAATTTGGAGATATTACTATATGGGTAGAAGAATTAATCTTCTAGAAAAATTATAGAAATTATCAAAAGAAAGAATACATGTACCAAGTCATTGATACAGGGTGTTTATAAGAAACAATAGAGTATGTTTTCTCTAGAATTGAGATATGGAGGCTGGTTTTTGACTCTTTGAATATACCTTACTCTGGGGCCATATCAATGCTGGAACCCAAAGAAGATCTGAGTCTATGAGAAGAGACAAATTAGAAATAATTAAATAAAAGAGGGAATCAGACAAAGATGAAAATATCTCAAACAAGTTTCGTGACTTTGCTTTTCCACTCATGAGGGAAAAAAAAAAAAGCAGTCATAACTAAGGCTGATGCTTCTGAAATCTGTGATAAGGTGTAAAATGTATCTAAGAAACAAAACATATATACATACACACACACACATTTATTCCAAATGGTGAGATAGAAATAACAATGAGTGAAAAATGATGTTGGTATTTTAAAGGGATTGCATTGCATCTGTAGATTACTTTGGGTAGTATAGACATTTTAACAATGTTGATTCTGCCAACCCACGAGCATGGTATGGTTTCCCATCTGTTTACTTCCTCTGCTATTTCCTTCCTCAGTGTTTCATAGTTCTCCCTGTAGAGGTCTTTTACCTTCTTAGTTAAATGTTTTCCTAGGTATTTTGCTTTCTTTATTGCTATTTAAAGGATATTGAGACTTTCATTTGTTTCTCAGTTCGACTGTTGTTGGCATATGGGAATGCTACTGATTTCTGTACATTGATTTTGTAACCTGAGACTTTTCTGAAATTGTTTATCAATTCCAGAAGTCTCATGGCAGAATCTTTGGGGTTTTCTAGATATAATATCATATCATCAACAATGAGGGATAGTTTGACCTGTTCTGCTCCCATATGGATGCCCTTGATTTCCTTCTCTTGTCTGATTGCTCTCTAGGACTTCCAACACTATGTTGAATAGGAGTGGTGATAGAGGGCAACCTTGTCTGGTTACAGTTCTAAGCAGGAATGCTTTCTTTTTTTCCCATTCAGTATGATGTTGGCTGTGGGTTTGTTGAAAATGGCTTATATCATTTTTAGGTAAGTCTGGTCTATGTCTATTTTGCTAAGCATTCTTATCATAAAAGGGTGTTGAATTTTGTTGAATGCTTTTTCTGCATCTACTGAGAGGATCATATGGTCTTTGCTTTGTTTCTATTTATGTGATGAATTACATTTATAGATTTGTGCATGTTTAACCATCCTTCCCATTCTTTGATGCAATTGATTAGCTTACTGCTTTGTGATCTTTCTGTCTTTTGGATGTAGGCATTTATGAACAAAAATTTTGCTCTCAGGTTGCTTTAGCTGTGTCCCACAAATGGTGATAACTTGTGTATCCTTTATGATTTAGTTCAAAGAATCTTTTGATTTCCATCTTAATTTCTTCCCTAATCCAATAATTGGTCATCAGAAGGTTGTTTAGTTTCCATGTATTTGTGTAGACATGAGAGTTTTGCTGGAGTTGATTTCTAACTTCATTCTACTGTGATCTGAGAAGATGCATGGTATAATTTCTACTTTTTTTTAAATTTGTTGACACATGTTTTGTGGCCCAGAATATGGTCAATCTTAGAGAATGTCCCATGAGCTGATAAGAAAAACACATATTCAGTGGTTTTGGGTAGAATGTACTATAAATGTCAGTCAGGCCCATTTATTCTAGAGTTCTGTTAAAGTGCATTGTTTCTTTGTTTATTTTATGCTTGGAGGATCTGTCCTGTTCTTTAAGAGGGGTGGTGGAGTCCCCAGCTATTATGGCATTGGTGTTTATCATTTTGTTTAGATAAAGCAGGATTTGCTTTATGAATCTGGGTGCACCTGAGTTAGGTACATAAATATTTAGAATTGTTATGTCTTCTTGTTGAATTGTACCCTTCACCATTATACAGTGGCCATCTGTTTTTCATTACTTTTGTTGATTTGAAGACTAAGTTATCTAAAATCTAAAATCAGGTTTCTTTTGGTTTTCATTTGCATGAAATACTGTTTTCCATCCCTTTGCCTTGAGTCTGAAATCATACTTGTGGACCAGATGTGTTTCCTGAAGACAGAAGATACTTAGCTTTTGTGTATTTATCTGTTGGGCCAGGCTATGTCTCCTTAGTGGGAAGTTTAAGCCATTCACATTTATTGAAAGAATTGATAAGTAAGATAGATTTCTGTTCAACCTGCTGAGCTGAACTTTGCTGCCTTATTTTTTCCCCATTAAAAGAAAGAAAAACAAATATCATATGATCCTCTCAATAGATGCCTAAAAAGCATCTGACAAAATTCAGAACCATTTTATGAGAAGAAAAATTTAAAAAACAGACATAGATGGGACTAACCTAAACATGGTAACAGTCATATATGACAAATCCACACTGAACATTATACTGAATGGGGAAAAATTTAAAACATCCCTGCCTAGAACTGGAACCAGACAAGGTTGCTATCTATCACCATTTCTATTCAACATAGTGCTGGAAGTCCTAGTCAGAGCAATTAGACAAGAAAAGGAAATAAAAGGCATCCAAATGGGGGCAGAAGAGGTCAAATTATCTCTTCTTACTGACGATATGACCATATTTAGAAAACCCAAAAGATTCAGCCATAAGACTACTGGATTTGATAAACAAATTCAGCAAAGTCTAAGGTTACAAAATAAATGTAGAGAAATCAGTAGCATTCCTACACACCAACAACAGTCAAACTGAGACCCAAATCAAGGACTCGATATCCTTCACAATATCAACAAAGAATATAAAATACTTAGGAATATCTTTAACTAAGGAGGTAAAAGGTCTGTACAGGGAGAGCTATGAAACAGTGAGGAGGCAAATAGTAGAGGATGTAAACAAGAGGAAAACCATGCCATGCTAATGGATCAGCAAAATCAACGTTGTTAAAGTGTCTATACTACCCAAAATGATCTAAAGATTCAGTGCAATCCCTATTGAAATACCAACATCATTTTTTGTAGAAAATTTTTTTTGTAGAAAATATAATTCTATGCTTTGTATGGAACCAGAGAAGTCCCCATATAGCAAAAACAATCTTAAGCAAAAAGAACGAATTAGGAGGCATCGATTTACCAAACTGCAGTCTATACTACAAGGCTATAGTAACTAAAATAGCATGGTACTGGCACTAGAGCAGAGAAATAGACCAATTGAACAAAACTGAGAACCCAGATATAAATTCATCCTCATATAGCCATCTGATCTTTGACAAAGAAGACAAAAATATACAATAGGAAAAGAATCCTTATTCAACAAATGGTGCTGGGAAAATTGAATAGCCACATGTAGAGGACTGAAACAGGATCCACACATTTCACCTCTCACAAAAATCAACTCACGTGGAAAACAGACTTAAACCTAAGGCATGAAACTATAAGAATTCTAGAAGAAAAGTTTGGAAAAACTCTTATAGATATTGGCCTAGGCAAAGAATTTATGAAGAAGACCCCAAAGACAATCACGGCAACAACAAAAATAGGTAAATGGGACCTGATCAAATAAAAAAGCTTTTGCACAGCCAAGAAAGTTATCATGAGAGCAAACAGGCAACTTAAAGAATGGGAGAAAATAGTCACATGATACACATTTGATAAAGAGCTGATAACTAGAATTTATATAGAACTCAGAAAAGTCAGCAAGAAAAAAAATCAAAAAACCCCATTTAAAAGTGTGTAAGGACATGAACAGAAACTTTTAAAAGGAAGACAGACTCATGGCCAATAAACATATGAAAAAATGCTCAGCATCTCTAATCATCAGGAAAATGCAAGTCAAAACCACAATGAGATATCACTTAACTGTGGTGAGATTGGTTTTTATCAAAAAGTCCCAAAACAAAAAATGTTGGTGTGGATGCAGGGAGATAGGAACACTCATACACTGCTGGTGGGACTGCCAACTAGTACAAGCTCCATGGAAAGTAATGTGGAGATACCTCAAAGAGATACAAGTAGAACTAGAATTTGACCCAGCAATTTTATTACTGGGCATCTATCCAAAGGAAAAAAGACATTCTATAAAAAAGACACATGCGCTCAAATGTTTATAGCAGCACAATTCACAATTGCAAAGATGTGGAAACCACCCGAGTGCCCATCAATACATGAGTAGATTAATAAAATGTGCATATGTATACCATGAAGTACTACTCAACCACAAAAAGCAACGGTGATCTAGCACTTTGTGTATTATCCTTGATAGAGCTAGAGCTCATTCTACTAAGTGAGGTGTCACAAGAATGGAAAAACAAGCACCTCATATACTCACCATCAAATTGGTATTAACTGTTCAACACTTATGTGCACATATAGTAGTAACATTCATTCAGTGTTGTGCAGGTAGGTGAGAGGAGTAGATGAGTATATTTACACCTAATGGGAGCAACATACACTGTCAGGGCCATGGACACACTTGGAGCTCTAAGGCAGGTGGGGCAAAAGCACTATATGTAACCTAAGTATTTGTACTCCTGTAATAGGCTTAAATCAAAATAACAATAAATCTTGAAAGAAGCAAGAGAAAAATGATGTATGAGGAACAGGCAATCTTGCATAAGGTTGATGGCAGACTTCTCATCAGAAAGTGTGAAAGCCAGAAGACATTGGGATGACACAATTTAATTATTATTGAATGTTTGTCAACCAAGCTACATACCCAGGTAAAATTATTTCAATATTAAGGCAGAAATTAAAACATTTTCAGACAAATAAAACTTGAAAAATTCATCACTATCATAAAGGTTTTATAAGAAATACTAAAGGGAGTTCTTCAGCTGAAGAGAAAGGATACTAGAGGGTAAATAGAATGCATATGTAGAAAAAAAAAAGAAACTGATTGGTGCAAACTTAATTAGGGAAAGGAGCCAAGATGGCAGATGAGAAAAGCCACCAGTCAGAGTCTCTCTTCAAAAAAGACAAATTTTAGAAGAAAGAAAAAAAAATAAGATAGCAGAGAAACATAGATCGGATGAGGGTCAGAAGGAAGGGTGCCTGAAACTACAGGAGACTTCACGGGAAGACACGCAGAGAAGAACTGGAAGGAGAAATGTCCCAAGAGGCTTGGAGACTAGCGACAAGGGTAGGTGGAGAAGATAACTTTCCCCTCCCTTGCATCTTGGACTGTTGGTGGTCTCCTGAGCAGCTGGGGGGACCTGCCAACACCAGTCCAGAGGCGGATGCCGTCAGTGAACAGTGGCCTCTTGCGGACTCAGCGTCGGGCTCCCAGCCCCATTAGGGAACCTCCCCAGGCACAGACCCGAGCCTATTGGCAGATGCCATAATGCTCCATTCTCTCCTTCCCCCTCCCTACCGATGGGTGCCCAGAGACACAATTTAGCCATCACACGGAGGCATCTCCAAGGAACGGAATCTTTCCTTTTGGGGCCCTACAGCAGACTCAAGGGCACTCAGACTGTGAGTTCCTTACCCACCAGCCCTCCCAGGTGCTACTTGCCCGGGGATTCCAGGAGAGTGGGGAAAATCCCGAGGTGGAGTGAAATC